>CAUJNA010003604.1:0-100000 GCA_963377175.1 Effrenium voratum | reverse complement strand
CCAGCAGAAACGGCTCAAGTGATAGACCGCAGGGCATGGCTATCGACATGTGCCTTGTGGACCTCCTCGTTTGAGCGGTACAGCTGCAATGAAGCTCTCCAGCAAGGGGTTGGGGACTCAATTGATGACCATCCTTATGAAACATGAGTAGGTCGCATAGTTACCAGGAAAGGATTCAAGCATGTGGTGAATCTCTCGGTGCAAACTTCCAAGTCGGCCGGGTTGCTCAGGTCCGGCAAGGATTTGGGGGGCGACACACTGTATGGATCTCTGACAACATAGGGCACCCCAAAAGTGGTGGCTTGCTTTTGGTCTTCCTTCTCAATCACAAAAAGGGCACCCTCCAAAAACACACGCAGAAACACACACGCACACACAGGACTCCATCTCCCCGCTCAACGTCAACCCGCCTGCAGCGGACCAAGCCTCGGATGGCTTGGCACACAAGGGGGAGGCGGCTTGGGCATCCACCTCGAATCCAAGAAACACATCAATGGATATAACATCCCCTTGCGAAAAAGAACAGATGCAACCTGACTGAAATTCCGCTTTGCTGCGCAAAGCAGCGACCTCTCCTCACTCAATTCAATCCTTCATAGATCAAAGGTAAAATTAGCAAGATGGCACCCAGCTTGCGAGTGGTCTGTGCAACTTCCTATGCTCAATTCTCCAACCCGATTTGATGCCCAAATGATTGGCGGGGGAGGCGGAAAAGGACGACGCTTTCATGCAGACTTATCAAGCAAAACGTCCGCCTGAATGTTGACGTTGCACATAGCAGCTTTCATGGGGGTTGTGCGATACACCTGCTAATGTGGTTGCCAAGGGGTGACAACAATAGCAACCACACCTTGATTGAAAGCAAAGTGGAAAAGCTGGAAGCTATGTGTTCGGAAGCCAACCACAAGCAGCAGAGTTGTTCTCTCCCCTCCCAACCCTCGCCGAGCAAACGGCTTGGTATTCAGCACAATCTTCTGTCCAAACTCCTGCCCAGCGCTGTCGCGGAATCAGCGGTGCCAAAACGATCCCAACAAGCACTGCGCAAGTGGCTTTAGCGTTGGCCGAGACAAAGTCCTAGATAGTTCAGGAATACTACGTGCATTGTCTACAGCTTGTACATACTACATCAAATCCTTGATGATCTACTTATTATGAGCAAACACTCATAATTGTGTTTACTATCTTTTCAGCTCGTGGGTTGCGCCTTGTCATCTCATTGTCTACTGTATCTACCCAACAAATTATTGGAAGGAACGCCATTTCCCAAAAGGAGTTTCCTCTACAAATGGATTGATTTGTCCTTGGCCAGGCGCAGTTCCACGTTGCACCAGGCCTGAGTTTGAAGCGCTCGAGCTGAGTTTGGCAGGGTCCATTTGGCAAGAAGCAAACCCCACCAATAAAGCCCATGTCAGCTTTGCATAGGAGAATCCATCTGGACATGCTGGGCATTGCAGTTTCAAGGTCCTTCTGGTGTCCTTTGATTCGAGGGCTTGGCTTCGTACGAAGTGAGAAAGTGGCAGCTTGCAACGCATCGCGCAGTAACATGGGGGGAGAGCTACGGCAGTGGTCTCCTTGTGGAAACCACAGACATGAGATATACGGGTATGTGTTTTCCTCAAAAATGGTCGCCCTTTAAACCACAATGCCCTCAAAAAGACACATAGGCCTATACATTTCAATTCGGGGTCGATATGCCCTTCCGGGCTCCGATTTCGCGGCTAAGGCACCAGGCCCGCAGCAGAGCAGAGCCGTCTTGGCCCACGCCTCCGCGCTCACATGAAGACACCCGTGCAGAGCGGAGCCGTTGAGCCGGGAGCCTTTTTGTCAGGCCGAAAAGGGGCGCAACTGCTCAACGGTTGGAGCAGCCACTCACTGATGTTGTTTGGCTTGCGATGTAGTTGACCCGGCCAGACCCTTAGACTTTGGGCTTTCTGCTTCTTGTTCTAGGAGCTTCCAGTTCAAGGGGTGGCTCGGGGGAGCCGTTTTCAGGTTCTTAGGTTACAGGTCCAGGAAATAATTTGCCTTGTTGAACGATTCTGTGCACAGGTCTTCAAAAGTCTTCCGCAGATCCTCGCACCGCTTCAACACGACAGCAAATTGTTCCCTCTGCAGGAACCTTAGAATCGTTGTTTGGATTCCCCCTGGACGCGCTCTACCGGACACTCAAGCCCATGCTTGGGGTATCGAGTATCTGTTGCATCTTTGCAAGTGTTGAACATCCCACTGTGAAACATGATGCTAAACTCAAGAGCAGGCATTTCAACATACTCAAACGGCCCGACGTTGCGGAAAGGGACCATAACAATAGGTCGGGTCTGGACCATAACATTGGGTGCAAGATCGGGCACCACAAGTCTAACCTTCCGACGCCTACAAAATCTTGGCGCCCGCGCTCAGGAGCACCGTTTTGATGCTCGGAGAAACAAGTACCTGGTAGACTGCCGTGTCCTGACAGCACGGCACCAGGTCGCTTGCCATGGCGAGTCGCTTTGTGGCACTGGTGGCACCGGTCTTGTGGAATGAATGCCTTCCTTCCAACATTCCTCAGCCGCAGCGTTTGGGGGGCGTGACCGTCATATCCAGTGTGCACCTTTGGGTGTGCCTGAAACTGGGATTTGGACCCCGGTTTTCCTTTTGGTTTCCCGTTAAAACCATCCAAAAAGGGTATGCGCCCCATTGCGGCGTTTCCCGGGTTTCTGTTGTGCCGCGCTTCGGTGCAAGCTTTTCAGTCTCAGCTCCTCCAAGCTTGGGTCTGGGTCGGACCTCAGAGTCACATTCGACTGCCATGTCTCCAAACCCAGGAGAGCCACTTCAACTAACAAAATGTTAAAACCAGAATCCCCTCTTGGTGGTTTGGAGGCTGGTGGCTAGGTATTCCGGGAGTGTTTCCCACTTGCCCGCAGCGCGGCAATGGAAGTGCACAGGGGGGGTCCCCAAGGTCTTCCAAAACCATCGTCAGCGTCCATGCTGGTTTCTTCAGCCACCCGATTGTCAGCTTCCATGTTTGGAGGGAGGGTCTCTGTCACTGTTCAGCCTGCCCTAAGGTGAAGGCCACATCGAATCGGAAAACGCGTGGATGAAGAAGCTGCACTGCCGGGCAGAGGCCGCCGCCTTGTCCTGTCGACTCCAAACGTGCCTCGAAGAAATGAGTTCGTTCTACTCCAGTAAACAAACACTCTATCGAATAACTACTGACGTGTTGCTCCGATCATCATGACTTAATTTGGTTTCATTTCAACTTATTCGACAACCGCATTCTATTTGTTTAGGCCCTCATGGTAGCCTCAAGAGCTTTCACATCAGAACATCGAGTATGGGTTTGGCGCCTTTAATTCCTTCGTTGCTTCAACTGATGGCAAATATCCGGCACGACTGGACAAATCAGCAAGCATGTCTAGTCATATTGGCCAGTCCTGTAGGATGTCTACCAGGCACAAGGAAACAACGATCCCACCAGCTTGTTCTCTCCTGTGGTAACGCGGGCGCCTCCTGGAATACAAGGCTCACCTCCGATCGTTGGGCTGCAAGTTTGCCCTGTGCGGCACTCAAAACCATTGTGGCTCCTAATGCCTCGAATGCCTTGCTCCTGGCTGGGTGCGCTTTGCCCCTGGGATGCAGGGCATGTTTTGGCCCAAGCGACAGTCGCCTTCGCGGGCAAGTTGGATCACCCGAAAACTCCTTCCGAGAGCCGAGGGCCGAGGGCCGCGCCGCGAAGCGCGTGAGGCCCTGCACCAAGTCCCCGAAGTCCTCCGTCCAGGCGTGGCTCACGAAGTGCTCCTAGGCTTCGCACAGCAACGCCGGGCGCCGATAGAGAGAACACCCCCCAAACTTATGCAGTAGCCTTGTGTGAAGGGATGCCTTGATTTTTTTTTGACTTTTTTTCTTCCTTCCTGCAGGGTTCCTTGCATGCTCCCCATCGAACATCACCCCAAGAAGCTCAGCTGAGTTCCCAACATGCCACGCGACTTCTGAAGTGCGTGGCGCAGCTTGGATGATTTCAGTCCCCTGGTTCAGAAGGCTCTGGTGCCAATTGGGCGAGTGTCTGAGGGCCCTTTTAAGGTTGGCTCACAGGGAAGCCAAAACCCCTTTTTGGGGGGTCCCCCAACCGAAGTCACGCCCAACTCCAATCGGTTCTCAACTTCTCGCAGCTTTGGACAGTCGAGTCAGAGCTCGTTACGCCATGTTCTCAGGGATCCCGAGCAGATCAAGCCCAGCGGTTAGGCATCCCCGACACCCAAAACACGAGGCCCGCTTCTCCGAGCTGGGGCAAGGGTTTGCAAGCGAATCCGTCTGCCTGCAAGAGGCTTGGCTCTCAAATCAAACAAACATCTCTCAGCCAAGCACTTGGCTGTGAAACCCCAATGATCCCCATTGTGTATCTCCAATTCGTGACAGCCATCGATTGGTACGGCAAACCAGAGTGAGTCACAATCAACACCCGGTATTAGGGTTCTACCCAAAACGGCAAAGACATCGTCCACCATCATGCTCAGCTGACACATGTTGAAAAATGTAACATTACCCTAAAGCAAACTTGAGCACTCAAAACCTACCATGTAAAGAATCATGCGGGCGGTCGCATGAAGATGGCGAGTGTCTTTCTGTTAGTGGTTTCAAAAGGGGAATCCAAATGGAAAACCACCAT
Source organism: Effrenium voratum (assembly GCA_963377175.1). Lineage (NCBI taxonomy): Eukaryota > Dinophyceae > Suessiales > Symbiodiniaceae > Effrenium > Effrenium voratum. The sequence goes on along the minus strand of CAUJNA010003604.1, from coordinate 95,355 downwards.
ATTATGTAATATGGTGTCTCCCTTCCCTTTTTGGTGAGCCGAACTTCGAGTTCCCAAGCCCAGCCGAGTCTCTGCTGGCACGAGTTCGCCCTCGTTCCAGACCTCCGCCATGCTGCAGCGCCGGGCCTCCGTCGTGGGCCTGCCGCAAGCGACCCCAAGCGACCCGCTGATGCTGCTGGATGCTAAATTGTGCCATAGGAGATCTGCATCCGTTTTCGGAACTACGCACCTGCATGCTCTTTTCTTTGGGGAAATTTGAGAATGGGCTGCCACGCCTTTTTGACAATTGCCATGTTGGGGACACCGACCATCTTCCTACAAACATCGCCCCAGCCGAAAGAAGCCACAAATCAGTTCTTGCAACTCGCGGAAACTGAAATGTCGCGAAATGCCAATCTAATCTTTCAGGCTCCCGTCGGATCTTTCAGCCCAACAAACCTGAGCCTCCCGTCGGGTCTCACTTATTTCACTAGCTTCCGGCAGGGTTGCGTTTCGCAATTCAACTGTTTTGGAGGACTCCGTGAAGACGTCCAGGCTCCACGTTTAGAGTTAGAGCGCCAGAGTTGCCATTTCGACAAGGGCAAAAAGCCAGAGATGACATCGGCAGGCCAGCCTGATATACAGCTTTTCCACGGCGAAGACGCTCGGACCTGGGGTTGGAGGCTACTAAAAATGGCGATGCAGACCACGGAAAGAACGATTTCAAGGCTTGGCAGCTAGCCGAAGCTTTGGTGCTTTTGCACAAGGCCAGGCCATCTCCTGGCAGTATCGAACTCCCGCTTGCTGCGGTCTACATCGTGGACCAACCAGATCAATATGCGTTGTCATCAATCGGCCGTGACGTTGGATGAGCTATAATCTTTTGACATGTTGGATGAGCATCCCATCCAACTCTCTACCGATCCCAAGCCGGGCCAAAAACATATTGGCTTTCCTTGGCTTACTTTTCAAACACCCAAACAATTGGAAGGCACATTTGCAAATAGAACCCATCCGATCCAATTTGGGTGACCCTAAATGGGTTCTACGATGCTACACACATGCTTGTCCTCGCGCGCGCTCGCTCAACACCTTCAGAACTCTCGCGAGCGCCTCTCCGGGTCCCCGGCTCAGTGGTCGGCGACGCTTTTTGGCGATGTCGAAGCGGTTCCTAGGAGCCATCAAAAAGTCGCAAGCAAACCTTTGCCTTTTGAATTCGCGTTAAAATCACACAAAAAGGGTCATTAGGAGCGGCTACATGGCTGGCATCCCGCCTTTGATTGAACGCGGAGGTGGGGTCCAACTCCCCATCTTGCGTCTTGTTTGAGGGCACCCTGCGAGGGACTGCTTTACATGGGAACTAAAGGGAAACCACCGGATTCTCCCGATTTGGAGACAAACCCACCTGAATAACAGTCCACCAGCAACCGCTCCTCCAACCTAAAATCCCGGCAATCTGTTTGAGTATTTGTCTATTAAAGCACCGTGCCTTGTATGGGTCTGTTTTTTGAGCGCACCTTGTTGTTGTGTTTTTGCTTTTTGCTTTTTTAAGGGAAACCAAATGGAAAACCACAAATTTGGAGGCTCGAGCATTAAAAAACCCACACCCATAAGACATGCTGCGGCGAGGGCGCTGGTGGTTCACCTGGTGGCACTGCCTCGTCAGCTTCGTAGCCGTGCAGAGGGGCTTCCGCCAGTCGTCCTCGCTGCAGAAGCCTCAGGTTGAGCCGAGAGAGAGTCAAGGGTTTGAGCGCATGCCATCATATGGTCGAGGCTGAATTCTTAACTAGCCTCTTTGTTGGTACAGCCATCGGAGGAGGAGGGGGGGAGGAGGACAAACGGGTGGTAGCCAAGGCACTTTACTCGACTGGTGCAGGGGCCGTGCAACCGTTCATGCGGTTCATGTCTCCGTGTGCAAGCAACTTTGGCAAAATGAAAGCTCATGAACCGAGAATGAGAAGTTGCCTACAAAGTACCAGGATCTCGATGGCTCTGTCTCAGTCACATCTCCAAGTGACGTTGGTTAAATTGGTACATAGCACAATACGCTCAATGCCTTGCTTGGAAAGTAGCTCGGATGAACAATCATACAATGAATTCTCACTTACACACTCTGGGGGTTGAGTCATGCCACGTCAAGCTCCGATGTGTTGATCAAGCAAGGGCAAAACACTCGATTCCAAGGCATTCATGACTAAGACACGAGCACTCAATGCCCATTGACTGTTTTTGTTGTAAGATTATTGCACGGGTTTGAAGAACGGCCCTTTCAATTGAATGCCTGTCAAACCAGGGAGAAACTCTTGATCACGCTACTCAAACGGATAGCCCAAACTCCCAAGTGGCCTTCTCCCTGTCTCTGCTTGGGGGGGGAACATACGGGGACGCCCTACTGCAGAAACAGCAGGGGGGGCCCCGCTCTACACACACATATGGGTGTGTCCAGAATGGGTACCCCTTTTTGGCAGGTTTAAAGGGAAACCACCAGCAAAACCACAATTTTGGGGGGTTCCCAAGAGACACACTGATGATGGACGCTTGCGATCTGCACCCTCTTTGGGGTTTTGGCTTCCTGCGCGGCACTGATCCGAGCGGCAGGACACCTCGAAGCTCACCTGCCGGAAACACGTGAACACCCTACTCTTTGGGCAGTAACCTGTGTGCCGAATTTGTTGGGGGACCGAACAACTCCCGTAGGCCCATAGGCATCAAGGTCGCGATTGCGCAGCACGTGCCTATGCTTCCAAAAACGGGGTGCTGTTCAACCCCAGCCCTCGGGGAAATTAGCAACATCTGTTTGGGGGCATGCTCACGGGAGGAGATTGTCTCTCTCCCCGTTGATTAAACTAGCCTGTCACCGAGAAAGCGTAGCGACAAGAACCAGTACGGAAACAAGTGGCAAGCAACGGATCCACCCCAATGATGGAACACAACAACAGCTGACAAAGATTATGATTCATCCATGTCCGCAGATGCATCACTCCAAGATAGTTTCCCCTACCCCAAACCGCTACCCGTAAGGGATAATGTGATATACATACATGTTATGTAGTGTCCTTTTTAATATAGTGATTAGACACCCTGTTTGTCTCTTGAGGTAGTGATTTGGGGGAGGTGGACAGCCTAGAATCAAGCACGCATGTCCCACCTCGCCACAGTTGTCCACAAAGAACTCCAAGAGCGAGCCTCATGCAAATGAGCGGGCGGAAGACGTGGGTTGCCCGGTTGATATGGCGAAGCCCGACCCTTCAAAAAGCCTGTTGGGAGGACCCAACATCAATCAATCGCAGCTCCAAGGACGTGTGATTTGAGCTGGCCACCCATGGATTGGGAGATCTCAAATGGGTTTGAACAAGTGGTTTCGTTTCGCGCTGCCCTTTGGTCGAACCCGCTCATTCAATCCTCTTCAATGGGTCGCGGTCTTGGTCCTTTGGCCCAGCTGTTGTTCCACCCAAACAAGGAGAAACCGAAGTAAAACCATCACGTTCAAAGGATGTCCAGTCCAGGCGCCAAAGCCACCAACTGGCAAAAACTGGCAAAAATTGGCAAAAACTGGCAAAAATCATTGGACATCTTCGCCTGGCCGCCCTGGCCGTCCATCCCTCCAACCCTCGCCGCATCCCAAGGCATCGGCCCAAGCGCACGCCCCGCTGCAGAGGCTCCGAGACTCGCCCGGGTCCCGACTCCGCGTAGGCTGCCAGCCCGACGCCAAGGTCGTCGCGCCGCGCCCGCGCCGCCTCCACCTGAAAACAAAATCGACCGGAACATGTAAAACAAAGGAGAGAGAGAGAGAGAGAGAGAGAGAGAGAGAGAGAGGCACCCTCTTTGCAGTGCAAAAAAAGAGTGTGTGTGTGGTTGTTGTTGGTGCAAAACCAAAGCACAACCAAAGCCAGAAAACCCTCAATAGGGCGAATGCGTTTGATTTTTGGCTGTTTTCAACCACAGGAAAACCCAAGGAAAACCAGGCACCCTCTTTGGTTCAAAAGACCACATCCCCTCCGTGTTTTATCCAAGGAAGGCTCCCTCCTCTAACCACACCGGACGCCCCTAACCATGTCGGACACCCGGTGGTTTGCTCACGCCATGAGGTGGAGACTTAGTTGGTAGAAACGGGGGGGGGGGGGGGGCGGGCCAGGGAGGGGGGGGTTGGCTGAAGCGCCTGGTGCTGTGAATGGGCGATTTGGCTGGGTGGGTGCTTTAGGTGGTTTCTGTGGGTGCAGCATCTCATGCATCTCATACTCCATCTCTTTGCGGGTCGTCCAGGAGAGGTTTCGGAGGGCGTCGTGGCATGAAAACGTACACCATCGTGCAGCATCTCATGCATCTCATAATGTAGGAGAGGTTTCGGAGGGCGTCGTGGCATGAAAACGTACACCATCGGCGTACATAAATGTACCTTTCTGTGCATGTATGCCCAAAAGCACGTGATTCCAGATTCCACGCCAGTCTTCCTCCGGGTGGAAAACGATGGCGTCCTGTCAATGAGACATAGCAAATGGCTACCTTTGCAACCCATAAATGCATTGTATAGCCCCCGAAAACGACAGGCGTAACGGTGTTTGCAGCATGGACGAGGGCTTGGTTGAACAATATGTTGCATGTGTGAAAGCATGATATCAGTACTGCCTTCCTCAAAGACACACAAGAAAGCATGGTGAGGCACAATGTGACAAAAATGATGCCGAGCAGTGACAAGGCGAGCCGCGTACTCCTCTGCTTCAAAGGAATGCACTGCACCGAACCTGTACTTGTGCCCACGCCCCGTTTTGCTCAGAACAAAGTGAGTGCAGCGCGAGAAGACGGCCGGCACTAATGCTCCAAGAAATGGATGCCTTTTGTTGAGGTTACCCTGTTGGGGGTGGTTGAAAAGGAACCCAAAGGGAAGCCATGGATTAGCAAAACCAATAATAGCATCCTACTCTCATCAAGCAGATGAGCGCCCAAAGACGTATGCGAGTTCCAAACATGCCAATGGGCCGGCAGTTGGTTTTTGCGGCAGGATGTGGACCATGTCTTTTTCGCTGAGTGCTCTTCTCGCCTTTGGGAACTGTGTCTTCCAGTCCAGCCAGCACTCAAGTTTTACTCAATATCAGTGAGATCAGTGAGTCGTCCAGTCCGAGGTTCCTCCGACAGCACGAGAGTACATATTGCATCCCAAAGGTGCGGCCAAAGAGAGCAGCAACCAAGCTTCCATCCTTGTCATCTTTCGAAGGCTCTAGCATGGAACCTCAACTAATCCTCTGGTTCCATACGTGGAGAGGGCACCACTCCAGCCTCATCATGGAGGTGACTCTCTTTGTCCTCCAACTCCGCGATCTTCTTCCGCAACATCTGTACATTGTGCTCCTGCAGGGCAGTTGTCCTTGACCTCACACGATCCCTTGTGGCTGCCTAGGAACATGATCGTAAGGTCTTGGGAAGACTCCGGCCAGTTTTGGGGGTGCTGGACTTCAGGTTAAACAACTCAGTCGCAAGGAATCAAGAAAATGACATCTCCAGTAGTTGTGCGTTGCCAGTTGGCTGCCCTGTCATGATGTCACAAAGTGTGAAAATTACAATCCGCTTGGTCCATTGGGCATACTGGCCTTCTCAGACTCTTGGATACATGAACCGCCATTTCCAATGAAAGATTCCCCCCCCCAAAAAAAAGAGATAAACATAACAAATCAAGAAGGTCCTGGATGGCAGGGTGCCAGTTGTCGCCCTTGGACACGCTCCGTGCGAGACTGGAAGCGCTCTGCCCGCGGCTCATCCCGCGGCTCATCCCGCGGCTCATCCCGCGGCTCATCCCGCCGGTCTTGGACCTGGATCCAAACGAGCCGAGTCTGCTGAGTGGCTTCCCATTCATAGTCCTTGAAACAACTTCCAAGATGCCTGCCCTACAAAATGACACGCCCTTTAAAACACATGCGCGAAGCATTGACTCATCGCATACCCATCCCGACAACGGAACCACATGACAAGCAGTCGTTCCCCCAACGACGGACGGGCTTTGCCCAATGCAAAGCCAGCCCAAAACCGCAACCCGGGCCACCTCTTCGAATCGCTGCGCTGTGCGTCTTGCAACGGTGTTTCCTGGCCAAAGGCGTGGAATGCGACATCCCAGCTGCCCCTCCTTCCCGGTCTAAAAGTAAAGCTTGCTGTGGGATATGTGATACATACCTAAGCTCAAAAGCGACAATTTTCCGTGTATGGCTGAGAGCCGCGGAGTGGAAAACGACGTGTTTTGCAGTATTCAAGATTTGAGACACGCCCACATGTCCTTTCTTGTCAGAGGGAAGCTTGTGCGGCAAAAACTCCATGTGACTCTAGCTGTAGGCGACAAGGAAGGCACTGGCTCTGCCTTCGATCGCCATCTCACAAACGCCCAGTGTCAGGTCCCCCCGCCGCCGAGCCAGCCTCTGCCGTCAGCACCTGTCCGACGGCATTGGTGGATGAGGATCCGAATAGCACGCGCAACAAGTCAAGCATGCGCGCAAGTACCTAGGTTGCTCGTGCAAGTGAGATGCTCGTGCCAGTGCCCGGGCGCGCTCTTTCCAGTTTGCTCGCGCAAGTGTGCTCACGCAAGTGTGCTCGCGCGAGTTTGCTCACGCAAGTCTGCTTTTGCGAGTTTGCTAGCACAAGTGTGCTCGTGCGAGTTTGATAGCGCAAGTTGTGCTTCTGCGGGTGTACTCGTGCCAGTGTGCTTGTGCCGATGCGCCCGTGCGAGTTTGCTTGTGCAATTGTGGTCGTGCCAGTGCGCGTGTAATAGTTGGCTTGTTGTGCAAATGGGTGTGCTCGTGCGAGTTGGCAGGCTATTTTTCCGGAAGAACCCTGCTTTCGCGATGCTTTCGTAAAACCTATTGCTAGCACTTCTGCTAACACTCATTCCATTCAGTTGGAGGCCTTTTCTGCAGCCGGATTACGCAGATCAAAGCAATATCTAGCCTGGGCCCAAAACCAGATCAGCCAGTAAGTCATTCCCAAAAGAACTCGGACACCCCCACTTCCCGAAAGCCATTTTGACGATCGGCGCTGACAGGCGGCGATGGTGGCGATAGCCTGGATGCAGGCTCCTAGGTCCCAGCGCGCCTGCCTCAAAACCGAGTCCTGGGCATGTGTCTGCCAGTAGACACTGCTCCCCTCAACGGCGAAACAGGCTTGTGGAAGCTCCCTTCTCACAAATCGGGGACAAAGAAACTCAGGCTTGAGGCGCCGCTTGAAATCTGATGCAGCCGCTGCGCCTGGATCTGTTTCGCCATGCCGCGGAAAGGCGAGACACGATTCTGAGGTTTGGCAAGTCCTGGCCCGGCCAAGCTCGCACATCCGGTGGCGCTTAACGCTGCATCTGCGTGGGCCACCAAGCACCGAGCAACTGGCGATCCAATCTGCCACAACCGCGTTGGCGGAGCCAAGGCCACATGCGCGCGGCTCAGTGCAGTTGGTTTGCCCACATCGTCCCTCGCCGCCCAGCACTCGCTGATCTTGCCGGGAGCTACGAGCTGAGAAAGTTGAGTCACGGTCTTGCACAGCCACTTGCAGGGAGGCGAATGTGCGGGTGCGAGGAATGGTCTAAGCGTGACCCAGCGCTGACAAGACTGGCAACAGGCCGCATCGCAGGCCGCATCGCAGGAGCCCTCTGCGAAAGGCCAAGGCCCTACCGTTAGTCAGCATCATGGGAGTATTGGCAGCTAGGAGTGATTGTACTGCTTTAGCCCGCTGGTCTTAAGCTCGTGGCGCAAGCTAAAGCAATTGCAAATGCCACGCGAATAGTTCCGATGGTTGATAGAGATGTGGCAGCTTTGACGCAGACTCAAATGGTTTAAGCTTGCATGATCCAGCGCTGCAAATGAGTGTGGGCCATCCGATCTTCACTGGACAAGCAACAGGCCGCATCGCAGCCGGAAGGTTTCGCAAAAGTGCTCCTCAAAGCTGGGGCACAGAGACTAAACAAGCAGAAAAAGGTTCCGCAGAACCATTCGTAGTTCCAAGGTCAATACGCGCGATTCTCGCCCTGACGAAAGCTTTATCGAAGCTCGGTGCTAGCCATCCAGGCCTGCGCCCCTCTCCCGAAACTGTCTGAGTTAAGCAGAAAGGTCGCTTTGGCGTTCCGTCCCGGGGGATTGCCTCGCAAAAAGCGGCGTTGTAACCCAACTACTCAAAGGCCACCTCTTTTCAGGAGTCCAACCTGGCTTTCAACCCCAGGCAGCTTGGAGCCGCCAGTAAGAATAACAACCTGGTTTTCAGAGGCCATATGAGACCCCCTTGCAACCTGTTGGTGGCACAAAACTTGTCAAACATTCTCCGTCGAAACGGGTCTAGAAAAGGAGCCGTCCAATCTCAAATTCTTCGCGGCAACCATCACGCATTTCCTCTGCGAATGACCAAAGACCTGCCGTATGTCAGCATCATGGGAGCGGTCAAACCCTATGAGAAGCTAGGCACAAAAACCTGTCATTCCTGCTCTAGCCCGCTGGTCTTCAGCTGCGTGGGGCAAGATAAAACGATCCCAATTGCCACGCGAGGCTTTGACGCAGACTTGGAAGGTTTAAGCGTGATCCAGCGTTGACAAACAAAGTCTGCACTATCCAACCTTCTGTGCTGGACAGGCAACAGGCCGCGTGGCAGGTTGCATCACAGGCCGCATCGCGGGAACACTCTGCGAACGACCAAAGGCCTGCCATTACTCAGCATCATAGAAGCAGTCAAACCCTATCGGCAGCTAGGCGCAAAAGCTTGTAACTACTGTGGGGGTAAGGCAAAGTGATAGCAATTTAAGCAGGATCCAGTGCTGACAAGCGACTGGACAGGCAAGAGGACGCATCGCAGCCCCTGCGGAAAGCACCCCTTGCCCTGCAGCGAGCAGTCTTGACTTTGGACGTGTGGCTCTGTCTGAAATGTTGACTATTAAGCAGAAAGGTTGCCTTGCCCCGTGGGAGGGGATTAGCGGGGTTGCCCAACTAATCAAAGGCCACTTCCTCTTGCAGGACACTTTCCACAACTCAAAAGCTGGGACCTTGGCATCCCTATGCTGATGGCCCATGAGAGAGGCGCTGCACTTGCAACGCATCATTTGCTCTAAGCACTGTCGCAGTTGGCGGCTATAAATATTCAATTGATTGAGTTATCATGCCGTTACGCTTGACATGCGATTGGAGCATCACGAACTCAGACTGTCAACGGCCAAAACCCCAGACAAACGCAGCACAGGCTCTGGGAAACGGGAGAGCAGGCCGAGCTGACGGCAGTTTAATTCTAGGATGGGTGAGCTCTTGCCTACCTGATATCAGGGTCGGCGCGTGGTTGACTGTGGCCTTACAAGGCACTCATGGCGCTGCTGCCACCCGTGGTTCGCCGACACGATCGCTGCTCACAAAATGCTCAGGTCACAGTTGCGCTGACTGCGGCACGAAAATTGCGAGACCCAGCGTCGACAAACAGTCATCAAAATCCGACCTGTCTGCGCTGAACATGAAGTGGGCCGAATCATGCACCTTGCACTAAGAATGCCTTGCCTGACTTTCGATTTTAGCGGTAGAGGCATTGTGGGTTGTGAGCATCGCTTCTTTTGTGCCTTTGTGTTTAAGACAGGGAAATTGGTCGCATTCAACTTGGCACATGTGAGCTAGCGGCAAAACCTAAGACTACTTTGGGCGATTTCGAATGTTAAGTTATCGTTTTTGGGGTTTCCCTATATCTTTCCTGAAGATTTCTGACACTCATGTGTTCTCAATGTCATTGTGTCCCTGCGCAAACCCTTGGCTTGCTGCTTGCAAATCACTTCAAGCTGAGTTTTGACAATTTGATGTTTAACAGAATCAAACTCAGAGCATCACTCGCATACTTGGGACCCCATTTTATTTGGGGAAGTGGGCCACACCCACGCGGGCCCAAGAATGCGTAGCGAGGAAGGCTTCATGCGAAAGACCATTCCACGCAAGGTGCAGTTTGACTGCCCCCATTCGAACAAATGCAAAATCACAGCGCTATCATGCTGTCCTCCCACAAAAGTCGACACGGGTGTGGGCAGACAAGAAAGCGCAACTTGCTCAGGAGAAGTCTCCTCTCCAGGCCAATGATGTGAGAAAGCGCGAGTTGCAGCTTTGGCCAGGTTGGGTTCACTGACGCACAAGCGCACCATTGCGCGGCCAGCGCCGTACTGGTTTGTCAGGCGCGGCTCAACACGAAGGTCCGAGTGCAAGGCCTGACCTCAGCAAGCAGGTCGCATTGTGTTTTGGCAGAAGCGAGTGCACGCTGGTCTCACGCAGGTCTACAGTCGAAGTTCACCACTTTGCTTGAACTCAAGCCGAGGGTGAACTTGTTCCCTGGCATCTTCGTTTATTCTGGGAGAACAGTGAGACGAAGCGAAAGCGATGTCTCAAGCATTCGGCCCACCAAAATCAATTTGGAGAGCGGCGGGCCAATATCGGGGTGGCACCGAGGGCGCCGAGGCTGTGGAGGTCCGGGGCTCCGTCAAGGTCTGGGGATCTTTGACCCTCAGCGTGCACGAACTCGATGGAGGCGAGGCATCCTCAGGCAGTCTTGGGTGTAGGGGCCTCTACCAGAGGGCCCACGGATACTATATGTGGATCCTCTATAGCATCAGCTGTTGGTACAACGCCGTAATTGCAGTGAAGACCAGAGGTAACTGATGGGGATGTCTTGTTGCGCATGCCTACCAGCGACAAGCGATATTGGTTCGAGTTGGCAGCAACAAAACGGAAACATTGCAAGCATTGCGGCAACCTCAACTTGGACTAGGTGGGGGGGGGGGGGGGGCAAACTGGACTGCCATTCTTCTCGACGTACTTCTTGTAGCCCATCGTTGCTACAGGGAATCCAAATTGCCTGCTCTTGATCAGCGGCGCAACCGAAAACCATGATGAGCCATTGGCTTCGCTAGAAAGTGTCTGGGAAACTTGAGTTTGCATGTCAGCTCTCCCATGGCCTGTGGTGCAATATGGCATTTGAGGGCTTCGACGCAGAACAAACGAGTTGGCTAATTACAACGTAAACATGTTAGAAAGGAGCAGCCTCTCCTCCCCCTTTCGTCAAGGTGCTGGTCTCAAGCGTCTGGCCACTCAAAAGGACGCCACTGAGCTCCTGCCGAAAGCAGGGGCCAGCTGCAGCTCTTGTGGCTCAGCGGCCCATAGCTATTTAATCGTTTCACATGTTTCGCAAGCACCGCGATCCGTCTTCAAGCGACGCCTAAAAATGTTCAGGATTCTCCAGGCTTACCTGCCTTACCTGCACAGCTCAAGCTTTCCGAGGGATGTGATGAAAACAACCACAACAACATCATTGTAGTTCTTGGCCCTCTCTGTCTTCTACGAAATCCACAAAAATCAACACACGCAAGCCTGAAAAAAGAACACTTCTGGCTTGGTTACTGGCCAAGCCCAAACCCTTTGCGCCTCCAAACAAGCTCTCTGAAGACGCTGCAGCTTTGCCATGGCCGGCCGCAAATGATGTGTAAGACCACAACGGATGTCTGAATGGTTCCCCAAGCGGACAGGGGCTAAATGGGATCTCCGGCAATGACGAGTGCGTCCCCAAAGGGACACGGAAAAAATAGGGCCTGTGTGCATGTATTGATGATGTTTCCTGAAAGGGAAAAAAAGGAACAAACTCGGGCTCACGCCCAGAGGGACGGGAGAAAATGAGGCCCAGACGTGTCTCAGAATGGGGAATGCAAAAGTGCTAGCTACGAGTACAGCGTTGAAAAATCTGAAAGCACTCGGGCCAGAAGAAAGGCACCGCAAACAAGCTTTGTTTTCAAGCGGCACTTGCACACAGCAACCGTGTAACCGCAAGCGCCCCCCCCCTTGCCGTGGCTCAACGTGCTCCGCACCTCTGAATCTCTACTGAGAACAAGCAAGTCAAAGCATGGTACGACCTGTTATCTGTTGCATATGGGTCAAAGATATCTGTACGAACAGGATGGTTCAAAATTGATTGGTTTCGGTCAGCTGCTCGAGCACAAGCCAAGGTATGGGCCGGTGTGAAACCCTTCAGCACTTGCACACAAAAGGCTTGGGTTGGGTCTGCCTAGAAGCTCCCTGAAGCCATGATTTTCCGGCCAGCCTCGTGGTCCGCCTCAATCTTCGCCCTCTGCTCATGCGGACCTTCCCATTCTTGTTTGGCCCCCTCCGACCTTTCACCCATCTCGTGCATCTCGTCCCACTCCTTATCTCCCTCCTCCTTCGCGCTCCTCTCATGTTCGCCTGCCTTCTCTTCCTTGCGTTCCTTCTCCTTATCGTCCGTTTCCTCCTCAACCTTCTCTTCCCCCTTGCCGCGCTCTTCATCCTCCTCTCCAGCGAGTGGGAGCAAGCTGCCGACCCAGTTCTGATTGAAGCAGCTAGACTTGTCAGGGTAGTCCGCTCACCATCCAACTCAATGGCAGTTCACATGCCATGTCCAAACACACAAACACACAAAACAAAAACAACAAAAAAACCGACACAGTCACTGATTCACACACACACATATACGCACACACACACACACACACACCCTTTCACGCACGCATGCACGCACGCACGCACGCACGCACGCACGCACGCACGCGCTCACGCGCTCACGCATATCGCATAACCAAGAATGACGCCTGCAAAGGCAGGGCAAAGTTGACACACAAAAGAAGAATAGAGCTGATGGCATGTCCCTCGACGTATTTGCGCGTTTTCTTTCAACATCGCGTCCATGGCTTCAATCGAAGTCCAAGTGAGAGAGTCGATCCGCGGCCTTCCAGTCGTCTGCCGCCAAAGCTTCTTGCAGCTCTGACTCCAGCTGCTCGCGCTCTGCCTAACCAGGCAGGGTGTCCGGAGAGGACCAGGGAGAGTCCAAGATAAGCTGCGTCATGTCTTTACACATGAACCCCTTCAACCAGGCAAACTGACCAGACCAGACTGCCACGAGTACAGGGTCAGCCTTGCCGCAATTCACATGCACTTCCCGCCTTTGTACATGGAGTGTCGAAGTCATCAAGCCCTATGGTTTTCGAACCGAACAGGGTCCCACTATGTCCCACCCCTTCTGATCAACCCGCACAACTCCTCCCCCTTCGTGCAAGCAACGAAAAAGTCATCATCTACAGTTTACGATTGTAAAGGTATTAACAACTCGCCAGTCCACGACCGTAGCCATCTGTGCCGTCCGTTCATATAAGGGGCTAAAACTTCCTCACACACGCACAATGTTTATTATCTTATGATCATAGCTTCATTTGGCCCTCAAGTCCCATCCAAGTCACGGGCAAAATCGCTCCTTCTACCCACAGCTTTCGTCATAGAACGGGCAGAAACCATGATTTCGGCCCTTGCACCTTCCCCAGCAAGTACCCCGCACCCCCATTAGAAGGCATCTCATCCGTCCATCTCATCCCCCACCTGCGCACTGCTCTTCTCACCCTCCAGCTCGTCCAGCAGCGCCGCGAGTTCCTGCGAGCTTGCGAGCTCGGATGCCTTGGAACCCGTGAAGGCCCGATCCACGAAACTCCCTGACAAATCTATGCGTCAACTGACGTAAGTAGCTGATCAACTTATCATCTTGGCTATGAGGTTTCCTCTCTGGTGACCACGAATGGGAAACCGGACTTGGACATTACTTGTGACCTGGGAAGGTGAAATCTGAAATTCCCAAGCGACCTGCAAGGCCCCTGGGCCCTTGGCGAACTGAGGCCTCTCCAGATGTTGGGTCGCATGCAAATGGGATCAACATTTGACGCGCATCATTTGGAGGCGTCGAATAGGATATCACATTGACAAAGGGAAGCCTCCTCGGCCACTTCTCTTTTGAAGGGGGCCAAACCTGTTAGGTTCCGTATTGGTTGGGAAGGCCACCACAGTGGATGAAAAGCCTGGTTCCAAAATTGCATTTTCCATCTGCGAGCTGCAAGATCTATGCGCAAGTGGGCTAGAAGATTCTTCGTGCGAAGGCGGCCCGGCGAAAATTGCGGAAGGATTCCGACTTGAACGAAAAAGGTGAAACTGCTCGGCCACGCCAAGCAAAGAGGTGCCACTTCTTGCGCTCTCAGACTCTCACGACAGAGTTGCTCTTCCTCGACCTGAAACGGAGGGAAGAATTCATAGCCCTGGAAAGGCGACCTCCGCTTTGCGCTTGCAAAAAAAATATGTCCTCCACTTTGCAAACCAAGCCCATTGAAAAGATTCCCCCAGTCGGGCATGTTGGTCGACCTTGGGAACAGCCACTGCATCTCCCCAGCGAGGCCTGTGCATTGGGCACATAGGTGTCCTCTTGGAAAAATAATACAGATGGCACTAATATATATATATATATATATATACATATGTGTATATATATATGTATATATTCTAAGCAGACCGAAACCATTGCCATCTGTCAACCAAAGTGACACCGAGGGCCCTACTCGCTTTGCATCTCACGCTCCCAGCAGCTCGAGGGCGTTGTCGCCCACCACCAGCAACGCCACCAGGGCGACCTGTCCGAAGACCTACCCTTTCTCCGTTTCACTGAAGGCACCTCGAGGGTGTTTCTACTGGGACCACGGATTGAAGTAGAACCCCTGGTTGATTAATAGGGTCACCTTCTTTCTGGTGGGGATTCGTCACTTTTGGAAGGGAAGACCCTTCTATTCGGAGGACGGGTTGACTAATCGGTCAACATGACCTGAAGGTTCGGCTTTGAATCACAGGCGCCATGCCTTTTGGTTGGTTACGGAAAACAAAAGGAGACAAACCAAGAAAGAAAATTCATGTCAAACGAGTGCATGTCTTCCTTGGTTTGCCCTTCCAGTCCGGCCGGAGTCACGACCTCGCATAGCCCCAATTCTGGCTCCCTTTCCGAGAGGATCAAATCTCGCGGCTCATTTTCAACACTATCTTGCCAAAACTGTTTTTTGTAATGTCCTTCTTGCTTGGACCCACCCACCTAGTATCCGGCTCCCCCCCCAAAAAAATATCCCGCAAATCTCCGTTGCACTCGGAACGGACCGCCCAACAACACGCCCAGGCGCCGCCAGCGGCACCAGCGGCCCTCCAGGCACCAGCGGCCCCCGCTTGTAGCCCCCCAAGAAGCCTGGCTTCCGAGCCAGCAGCGGAGACTCCTCCGGTCCGAGTCTCGAGCGAGCGGCTGGCTGGTAGCTTGGGGTGTGCGGCAGGGATGTGGTTTACATGGGTCGGTCTTTCTTTGGAGAGTACCGGTCCCTTTTTTGGCGGTTTAGGGAACTTAAAGGGAAACCAAAGGAAAACCACAATGGAGGGTTCCCCTGAAAAGACACCCCATGGTGATAAGCAGGGGACTTGGCTTGTCCTCGTTTGCCTCAACCATGTTGGTCTTGCTCAGGAACCAAAGTAGAGATTTGCCTATGGCTGTACTAGGCGGTTCCATGTGGGTGAAAGCAACTTGGCATCAGCACCAAGACCGTCCTGGGCGCGCTGCTGCAGCATCATCCACGCCGGAAGCAGGCCGAAGAGCGTGGACACCCCGAAGGCCCCAGCCTCACACCGAAGTGCAGAAGATGGCCTCACCCCGTAAGCCACGTACCGTGTATCTGCGAAGCTGAGCTTATCATGGCCATTACACTCTGCATGAAGCCCCATGTGTCCATGCTTGCTGCAACTCCTTGTGCCGGCATCATTGCATTCAAAGCAACACTTGCCGAAGCTATACACTGGCACAAAGAGACGAAGAGAAGACATATCGAAAACAGCAAAGCGCAAAAGAAACCAAGCTTCCAACCGCCCAACCGCATCCACCAGCCCTCACCTCCAGCCCCCCCCCCCCAAACCCTCCATTCCCCCCACGCCTTGTCGATGGCCTGGAAGAAGAGGCTTGGGTCCAGGCACGCCACCAGTACCGGCACCGCCAGCGTCAGCCCAAAGTCCCGAACCTTCGTCGCCTCATTCGTCGCCTCGGTCTCCCGGTCTCCGAGCAGATCGGCGAAAAAGTCCGTGAGGGCCACCTGTCAGACGCGAAAAGGCGAAACCGAGACCCGAAAGCGGGCGGACATCATGCATTCCAAAGCGGAAGCCTTCCTTATCTGACATAATCTTTCTTCATCATCTTGTGAGGTCCTGATTCACCAGACTAAAGCGGATCTGCTTACACAAAACACATGCAAATTATCCCCCGGAATGCCGCGCCACGGACATGGAGCAGGCGGTATTCAGATTCAGATGCAATCAGGTCAGGCATCCCCAGAACCCCGCAACACGAAACCGCAAACGCCGGCAGCCCACCACGAAGCCCACGAAGGAGGTGACAATGGCACTCAGCGAGAAGGCGACGATGCCGCCCGAGACCATCCTCAGAGCAAAGGAATTCCCTTTTCCAATCCCAATACTTCCCCTACCTTAAGCGGGGTGGGGGAAAACATGTGAAAAGGATGGCCCTGGGGTGGGGGTTGAATGTGGGGGGGGGGGGTTTGATTAAGCATTTGCTCTGAACATATCAACATTGCACCAATGGAATTCCCGGGGTCACCCTCCCCCAATTCCTTTTAGTGGGTATCCCAATCTGATTCAGAGCCCAAGCAAACAACTCGGAAATGCTGGGAAGCGGTGGTTTCTTTTGGGTGTCCCTCTACCTGTGTTGGGCACCTGAAAAAGGAAAAGAAAGAGGAAGGGACTCCGAAAAGGGGCCAAACACTCAAAAAAGCGCTCTCCAAAAGAGGGAGGACCTAGTTCTCCAAAACACGGTACCAAACAAAGCGTAATTACCAGCAGCATGGCCCCTTTCAATTCAACCAAGCCGGATGAGGATACCAACTCAAACAATGTAGATGTAGTTTCGTTTAGGCTTTTCATTTCCAAGCCGAAACAGGTTCAGCTTCCCTCCAATTGGTGGTTTGGATTGGTAGTTTGGTAGTTTGGTGGTTTGCCGGTTTGGTGGCTTGGGGTGGTTTCCCAGTTGCTCCAAACAAGACCAGGGTCCCCAAACCACATATCCTACCCACCATTGCGGGGCTATGTGAGAGGTAGCAGCGCGCAAAAAAAAACGCCACATGGGTGTCTTTTTTGAGGGTCGCCCTTTTTGCATAGGTTTCAAGGGAAGGAACAAAGAGGCCAACCTAACCGCCCTTTTCGGAGGTTCCCAAAAAGACAAAAAGACGCTCCTAAACCCCCTCCGTGTCCAATTCCGAACGAGGCGCGGGTTCCCCGATGCCCGGAGCAGCTCCAGTGGGTCCCCGCCACCGGGAGGCAGCGCCGCCAGCACCGCGGCGTTCCAGACCACGAACCTCGCGGTCCGGTTCATGTTTCGGAGCCAATGGGGTCCAGTGGCTCGTTTTTCTGGGGATTTGAATTTGGATGGCTAGAATTTGTTTAGCCAAACAGAAATAAATGCTCACGCCGTTTTAGGGAACTATGTTGAGAAACCCCGAAGGGTATGTGTAGTAGGGGGCCACTTTGGTGGCCTTCCTTTTCGTTTAACCGACCTGAGAGAGGGCCAGACCTGAATTGGTCGCCGTTTCAAACTTGAGGGTTGTCTCAAAGAAACCAAAGAGTGGGAAAAGGGAAGCAGGATATGGGAAGCTTCGCTGACAAGACTCAGTTTCAAGGTAAATGGTTCAAAGGACTCAAAGGAGAGGGAAACACAGTTTTGTCAACAACGGGGGAACCCGGGACCTTAAAAGGAACGAACCCCTCCGTGACTGCGACCTCTCCCTTAACCTTGTGGGGCAGCGCGTACAAACGCGCCTTTTCAGCTTGAGCCAAAAGGCAGTGATTAGATCATGCTCAGGCTTTGAACATTGACTTGAATGTACAACATGCAACTGACTACATGAGAACCTACCTCATGTACCTCTGGGCCATAAATGTCATCGTGATAACTGAGGGAGTGTCTTGGGCGCATTACCACGCCAACTTGAAGTCAAGTTTACATCACAACGACTGACGCAAGTTATTCAAGCATCGCCCAGGCACTTTGCACACTTTTGGGAAATTTTGCGGACATGCTGCAGCGCACTAGGCAGCTGCTTTAGCGGCTCTACTTTCACGAACGTCTTCTAGCTTCTCTGGAAGGTCAACACGAATGCCGAGCAACCGGATGGCATGGTCCCACTTGTTGGGTGGAAGAGCTTTCGTGAAGATGTCTGCTGACTGCATGTCGGTTTGGACGTATTCTATCGAGATGTGTTCGCTTTCCAGCTGTTCAGCGATGCACGCGAGGTTCACCTTGTGGGTGCGCTGGACACAGCGTAGCTTGGATGAGAATCCTTTCTTTGCTACGAGGATAGTCGCCTGGTTGTCCTCGTGGATCTTGAGATGGAATGGTCGGTCCAAGATCAGCTCCCATAAGCTGAGCGCAGGGAGCGCCTCCTGATAAAGGGAGTACGCGAGGGATACGATCTCCGCCTCGGTTGTCGATCGGGAGACCGAGGTCTGCCTCTTAGACACCCATGCAAGGGGGAAATGCGTATGCGGACCACTCAAAGTCAAGAATCCTCCGGACGTTGATTTTGCGTCTCGTTCTCCAGCGAAATCGGCGTCCACATAGAGAGCCAGATGCAACTCATCAGTCGAATCCTGAACTGTGCCAACTAGCGTGCTGTTGACCGTGCTGTTTATGTAGCAGACAAGCCTATGTAGCTGCTTATCGCAGTTCCTAGACCATTTCTGAACAAATGAGGCAAGGTCGCCAATGGGCTTGACCAGGTCTGGGCGTGCCAAACGGCCGAGCCACAAGGCTTTCATTAACACGCGGCAAGCGGCGAAGCCGAGCTCACCCTCCAAGGCGTCATCTGCAGGATCAAGAGATCCAGCGGGGCAGAATGGAGTGGTGGCATCACGCAACTTTTCTGTTTTTAGCTGTGCAACCTCAAGATATAATGCAACCGTTTGACGGGCATAATCCCGCATGTCGAACGCCATGCCCCCTTTCAATCTGCCCATTGCGGCATTAAGATCGGGTTCAGTTGGGTCCTTTGGAGCATCTATCAAAAGGTGATTCCTGCCTAGGACCCGGTATATGTCTTCTGGGGGTTCTATATCAACCAGTCTTGTTAACTTTTCCCAGAAGTCTTTATGAAGGTGGCTGGGGCCGGCCAACGTCAAGTCGTCGACGCATGTCGAGAGAAGTAACCCGGACTCCTTGAACCAGAAGTTTCCAGGAAACTCTGCGACCTCACGCCCTCCAAGTTCACTAATGAACCCTTTTAGGTGTGCCTCCCAGAGTCCGCCAGCGTCAGGATGCCCATAAAGAGCTTTAACGAGCAAAACCACAGGTTTCACGAAACGCTCGCGCCACCACCTTGGCCGGAGCTCAGGCGGGAGTGTGATCCAAGTTTGGTACTTGGACTTCAGCAGGGCTTGCACATAAGCCTTTATAGCGTCCGCTGTTGTGGTGGAATTCCCTGGCAGGGATCCATAAGCGAGACAGTTATTAAGACCTTGTACGCTCGTGGGATTTGCTCCCAACTCTTGGTATACAGCTGCTGCGCCATGTTCGTCTTTCGCACAGTCTCCGCGATACACAATCCTACCTTTCATCTTCTGAAGGTGTTTCGCGAGTTCGGCGAACTTGACGGACGCTAGCGACATCAACTGCCCGAAATGAACTTTTATACTAGATCGTCGCGCCTCAGCAGCGACTTGATCATATTCTCGGACTGAATTTAGATCCCAAGCACCAGCTTTCTCCAGGCCTGTGGCTTCAAGTCGAACGGCTTCAAGGGCTTCCGGGGAAGCCAACATTTCGGCACGTGACAAGAGTCTGGTCACCATTGCGGTGATCTCAGGATCCTTCTCCTCCTTGACTTGTCCTAGGGAATGTGCGATGAGATTTTCAACATCAAGAACTTGTTCAAGGATGTCGTGACACTTTTCATCGGACTCAACAGCAACACCGATATCTTCCAAACCGGAGAGAGGGGATATGTGCTTCAACTGCTGTTCACGTTCCCGGTGATCGAGAGGCAATGGCACTTGGACAGGCATCGCAGGCACAACGGGTCGGATACAGCGCACGGGCGACTGTGAGACACATGCCTTCGGGGTAGAAGGCGGTCTTTGCGGTCTTGTTACCTGCTGCAAGCGAATGTTTATACCCTTTTTCGTGCGGACACTTGAATGCACCTAGTGCGGATGCGAGTGTGCTATTGCTGGTCATGATTTTCCATGGCTTCTTGATGGGATAGCCATTGTTGTCCTTCAGACCTAGGGCGCAACCGTGGAAGGTCGCTGGGGTGAAGACGTGTGCGTATTCCCTAAAGAATGCAGAAACGTCATCCCTAGCCCAGCTGTCGCAATCCCTTGGCCACTCAAACGACACACTACCCCCCTGATGGAGGACAGTCTCTGCGTGACGTCTGAATCTGGAGAACAATTCTCTCGACTCTCTAACCTTTTGTTTCAGTTTCTTTTTGAACTGGCTTCCTAACTTGGCCTTATTAAGGCGTTGCCATGCTGATCCTGATGTACATGGAATCGCGGCCCAGAGATTGGGTTTATCACAACCTTCAATCTGCGACTGCAACTGGATTTCTCCTTCATCTGTGCTAAGGTCGATAAACTCTTTAGCCAGCCTAACATGAGGTATGCCAAGACCTTCAAACACGCGACCCATGTTGGACTCTGGTGAACATGCGTATTCGAACATCACAGGCAACTTGTCAATGCGTGCCTGTCGCTTGCGGGCACGATGATTTCCAACCTCAAACTGCTTGCGCTGTGGAGCTTCAACCTCTGCGCTGCACGGCATGCCAAAAATTGGCAATGTGTTCGGACGACCGTTCTTTGACGCTTCGGTGAGAGGTGTCGGCGGTACGGAGTCTAACATCACGGCTGCACCTGTGGTGATAACGGACTGAATGGGTTTTAACTTGAACACTGTGAACCCGGTCCATGCATCTCCAAGTGAGCGATTGGAAACCAACCATCGTTGTCTGCTTTGCCCCCCTGAAACACGGCACGAGTGGTGCGAGCTGCAGTAAATCTTTCTGGGGAAACGGGGCAATCCTCGACCTCTTTTGGGGTAAAAAGATTTCGCCTTGGCATGATATGGTATCGAACCAAACAGTTGGCATTTTCTTTGAACACCCAAAAATCTTCACCTTGCGATGTTGCGGCTGTCGCTGGCGCGATATCGAAAAATGAGCCACCGGGTCTTGAGGGAGCGGGCTCCCCAGCTTCGGCTGCATCAAATTCATGCGCGACATCTTCTGCACTAACTGTGGTCTTAGGATCTTCCTCATGCTCGGATGCGTGGATTGCTCTGGCTAGCTCCTCATCCCCTTCGGTATGAACAATGGGAATGGGTTCCTTAGATTCAGTTTTGGCAGCGCTTTTTGCAGCTGCTTCGGCTCGATCTGCAGAAACAAGTTCGGAGAACCTCTTCTTGCATTCGGCACTGTGAATCTTGGAATGACCGGTGCATGCACGACAACCTGGCGTTTCCTTGAACTTGATGATCCTCTCAACAGTTATGTACACGGATTTTGACTTGACAGCGGATGGAGTCGGTGGGGCACCAAAGGGCGCCTCTCGCAGGGGCAAAGGTGGGGGATCAGACCCTTCTGTCTTGCCACCATGCAATGCTCTATCTGCTGCTGCTGCAATCGGAAAGCTTGGGGGTCCGTCCTCAACGAACAATTCCGGTTCGGGAACATCGTGAACGGAAATGGAACCATCTTTGCGGAAGGCTTCATAGTCCATGACTTTGACCACGTTACGGTACCGCAACCCCGGATCGACCCTCCAACCCAAAAAGAGCGCTGGCGCCATGTTCGGATCGAGAGTGCGCTTGCCAGGAGTCTTGGTTCTGTACCAAACCAGTTGCCCGAAACAGCATCTCTTACCTTGGAACTTTTCCTTGGTGAGGGCTTCCCATTGGGTTTTCCCTGGGCTGAATGGAGCAGGCCTGTCGAACGACATGGAGAGACATGCAAATGGGTAACTAAACGTATGCAACGAATAGGGCAACCCTGATTGCAAGTGGATGCTGCGGCAGCATTCCTTCTCTTCGCGAATGTCGCGCTCCAGAACGGTGTTGTGTGGCCACCTGTTCGGTAAGCTTGTCTCGGGGACGAGACCGACTTCGTGGGCCGCTCCTTCGAGCTCTCCTGCTGCATCCATTTTTACTAGACACGTTGGCGGCGAATCAGTGGCCCGAAGGCCCATGAACTGACGGAAGTTTTTGACATGCGCTTGCGTGTCCCGCCTACTCACAGGGTAGGCAAGGCGAACGCCTGAGAAAACATCACGTACTACATGGTGAGATTTGATTCCACCGAAACCTACTCCGAGATGTTCATCGCCCATGGCAAGAATCACAGAATCGGTAGCCAACTGCTGAAATGGTGCAGTTGGGACGTCGACTTTGTCGTCTGATCTAGCATCCTTTTTGTGCGCTACCCTTGCAGAAGTGGTCTTTGAGATTGAACACACCTTGCAAAACGGGTTCTTAGGGAAATGGGACCTCATGTGCTCAGGAGATTTTGCCTGCTCCTTCAACGCAGTATCATGTGTCGGGTCGCCATCCCCGAAGGCGATCAATGGAAGTTCGTCCTCGGGAGGAGGGGCTTCCTCGGCCGCTAGCATGTTCACAGGAACCTGGTCTATCTCACCTTCATCTGACGCTTGGCACGAGTCATCGCACAGAGAAACGACATCGTCTTCGGCCGCGCTCATAGCAGCGGCTTCAATCGGCCAGAGGTGAGTTGACGACTCTGCCAACTTGGGTTTTACCACTTCATCATACTGGGGAACGTATTCCACTACCCTAGATGCATTAATGCGCGCATTGCGGGGCACGTTAATCTTGCATCTACTGATGTCCTTTGGGGGAACAAGGTATGGAACGTTTTCACGTGGATCCCAAATGAATAGGTGTCCTTGATCCATTACGGTCTTCCCGATGGATTGCGCTGGTGGGCAATCACGGAGGACGTACACCTGCTCTTCAGCAGGTATCACTCGGCTGTCCTCGAACCCTAATGAAGTAGTGCCTTGTTGGGCACCACCCCCAGTCGCAAAACCTACGGGTGTGCTGCTCTCGCGCACGCACTTGATCATGTTGCTATTCAAAGCTTGACGTCCGATCAAGTGTCTCCCTGCGGCAGTATCCCAAAGCCAACTGATGCGATTGTCGTCAGAAGCGACGCTTGCCATTGCCGGAATGAGCTGTGCAACAGCTGCACTCGCCTTTGGCGGCGGCGGTGACAACAAACTTTTGGGCTTGGGACCAGTGTACTTGTTGGTATCACTGTGGAGAAATGCACACTGCTTGGCCTTGCACGAATTATAGGCATAAAACATGCATGGCGTCTTGGCTTTCTCCGCCGCGGTCATAGTGGCTGTCTTACTGATGGCCTTAGACCTAGGAGTAAGGTTATCGTTCGAACCGCCCTTACCTTTACCCTTGGGGGCTGGAGCTGCATTAGCTTTAGGAGGAGGCGGCTTTGGAGCTTTAACCTTCGGCGCAGGGGCTGCCGGAGTCTGCTGGTCAGCAGATTTATCCTTTTTACTCTTCTTACTCTTCTTGGGCTTGTCTTCGCTGCTTGCTGCAGGCATGGCATTAGAATTATTCCCCTGGGACATGACGGCTGGCTTCATTTGAAGACTTTTGTCAAACTCATCCCTGTTCCGCTTGTCCTGATGGAGCTCCAAGGCTAGATCAACCTTGGACCACAACCATTCCGGCTTCCTACGGTGGCTGCTGAAAGGGGCTTCCCGTGCCTTTTCTACCTTAGGCTTCAGCGAGGTGCACTTTTCCAGCTCATCCAACAGGTGATCAAACAAGGTTGTTTCCCTGGGTTGTTCTGCCACGGGAATTGCGGTCAGCACGTACACGTACTTTTCCCGAAAGGCATCCAGGTCAGCAAGGGACGGGCCTGCAAGAGACAACTTTAACAAGTTGCGACCTCCTAAGGTTCCGAGCCTACCTCGTTCCAACTGAAAGTGCTTGAAGATGGCACGCAACATGATTCTCCCTACGGGCATCCCACCTGACGAGATTCTCTCTTGTTCAACCATATTCTGAAACAAGAGCCCGAACTTACCTTTACGGCAGGTTTTAAGGAGCTTTGCGGCTACTTCACGATCTAACCGTGGGAAACGCTTGTCCGCGATGAGTTCTTGCTCGGTGGAGGACATGCATGCTTGGGCCCACTGGTAAACTTCATCTCCGGGGGTCTTCTGGAGTCGACCGATGGCCATCAAAACTTGGTTGACGAAACCTCTAGCCTGTCCAGCGTTCTCCGGAGGGGATGGTAACACGAGATCCTTGAGGTCCTTGACGCGAACAACGGACTCCTCATGTGCGGCGTGATCTACGGCGGTCATGCCTACACTGGGATCGGCAGCTTGAGACGGGTCTGCATTGGGGAACTGGCCAGGGCCTCCCCCACCTCCCCCACCACCATTCATGGTGAGGTATGGGCAATCCGTGTCTTCATGGCTGCCGCCGCAAACTCGACATTGTGGGGTATCATCATCTCCATCAGAGTCTGATGATGTGTCGGAGCTTGCTGCCGATGGCGCTTGTGGGGATGACGAGTACAACCCTCCCAACATTGTGATTGGTACTGGCGGAACATGAGTGCCGTTGCCAGCTTTTGGCGGAGGCGGCGCCCCTGCAAGGGGCCTGGGAGGCGCTGGAGGTGGTGCGGCCGGAGGCGGAGGTGGCGGAGCCACTTGATTAGCAACCAATTGGGAAAGCTGCTGAACCATTTCCGCTAAAGCTGTCACTTGCACTCTCACATCGGCTTGATCCCTTGGACCGTCTCTACCCAACCCGCTAGTCCTCGACGCGCCGGGGGCTGCGTCTCCAACAGAGGACGCTGCTCCTAGCACTGCCGAATGGCCTACGAGATGTTGACTTGTTGCACCCCCACCAGGGTCCCTTGAATCAGCTGGGGCATCGTGACCAAGTCCTGTACTTTGAACAGAACCACACGAAGGGTCGGGGATAGTACTTGTAAAAGCATTCCCTTGCGACGATGCGGCAACACCGGAGGCATCTTGTGAACCTGAAACCTGAGGTGCTCCAACCGGCTGATGGGTTCCTGGGGGAACTGTGCCTTGACTTGAGGCTTTAGCCGCGCTTGTTTCCGTAGCTGTTTCGGCTATTGATGCGGCTTTTGGCGGGGACCCTTGCATCGGAACAGGGGTCGCTCGAGCTTGTTGGGTGAGGTGCGCAACAACACGTTCGAGATCACCAAGTCGTTGATGCATCACAGAATTTTCCTGGGACAATCCACGAATGGTATGCTCTTGACTGGCAATGGTTTGTTCTCTTTGTGAGATTGCCTGTTGAGCCTCTTGAACAATGCGCTGAACCTCATGCTGAGCGTCCTGTTGAGTGGCATTAACAACCTGTCGTGCGTTCTCGACATGGCCAAGGGCTTCCTGTCGTGTCTGCTCGATTAGTTGCCTAGCCTGAGCCTCACTTTGTTGTGCTGTTTGTACAGCCTGCTGTGCTTGCGAAGCTAGCTGAGCGGCCTGAACCCTAACGTCTGAAACTTCTCTTACAGCCCTTTCCCTGATCCATCCGGCCTCTTGTCTCGCCTGATCGGCGGCCTGCTGTTGGTGCAAGGCGTGATTGGCTGCCTGAGCAGCGAGGTCGGATGCTCGATGAGCTTGCTGCACCGCAGCTCCAGCTATAAATGCCGCAGCGGGTACGTTAGTCATCGGGTCAGGTAATTGTGATCCCTGTGAAGGAAACTGAATGGCTGGTGAGGCTTCGGATGATGTCGGTTCTGACACGATCGGACCACTCGGGGGTGATGATGGTCGTGTTTGGGCTGCTCGTTGAGGTGTGGATGTGCGAACTGTGGACATAACTGCAGGAACCATGGCTAAGTCAGGGTCATCCGGTTCAGAATCCCTATTTGGGGTTGACCTTGAACGGGGTTCTGATGGCGGTGATAAGCCCGTTGAAGCCATGACACAGCAATGCAACTTTTGCACTCACACGAAGCTAGCTCCACGCGCTTTGAGCAGCGTGTCAAGAGGTGCTACGAGGAGATATCCCTGGATTGGCAGCTGGTTGCGAAACGCTCAAGTGAGCCACTCAAGAAAATACGCCCTGCTGCTTGCACCTGATGAATTCTGTATTTGTAATTGTACTTGTAGATTGATTGATCCGCACTGCCGCACTATGGTGCTTTATCGAGGGATGTTGCCAAGCTGTATTGAGAATTTGTCTGCAAATCGAATGCCTGTAACTGCAAAATGCTGTACCGCGCAAAGCGACGGTTTTAACGGCTTGCAACAATGGCTATCGAAGTACCCGGCTGGCGGGCAACTGGGATGCAGATCGGTGGAGCTCCTCGAGGTACTGCGATGGATGCAGGCCCCTTGCCGCCGGAATGAATTGTCTGTTCCGGGACTCGATAAACTCACCGAGGTTCTCAAGCGCGTTGGCAAATCCGCCCGGCCCGAAGTGCGGGAAGTTGCGGAACGTCACGGACAATCGATGCTGTATCGTCAATAGGGGCGTGTACGCCCAGCCCTTGAAGGGCGTCTGCTTTGCCTCCCCTACCCAACCGTTCGTGTACGATTTTTATCGCAGAAAAAGTGAGTCCAGATGTTGTCCGCGCGTGCTCCAGGGCGACCTGGAACTCGCGGCGGCGATACTCGCTTGCAGCCCTGCCCACGAAGGATAGCACTATAAAATTTATAGGTGCGTAGTCCGCTGCAAACTGAACGAGATGTCGGATCACTTCCGGGTTGAGATGGGGTCCCTGCTGCCCAACGTCAAGAACTCCGTGCCAGTCAAGAGCAACAACAAGCTCCTTGGGCGGCACAGGCCTTCCAGGCGGAGGTGGTGGCGGCGGTGGCGCAGGCGGCGCCCTTCTTGGTGGCGATCGAAATCGTGGGCCAGCCCCGGAAGTTGCAGCGCTAGCAGCAGCTGCTTGAACGACCTGCGGAGGTGGCGGCTTGACGATGTACCCGAATTGTGGCGGGTTTGAGCTCGATTTGCTTCTGGGTTCGGCCTTGTTCAAACCTCGCGGAGGCGCCTTGTACCCGAATGCACTCTGAGTCCGAACAGGAGATCTTGCTCGTGGCGGTGATTTCCTCGGAATATCTGCTTTTGCCGGTACCGAAGAAGCTGCCCTGGGGATGTCCTTGGGCAATGGAGGCTTGCTGCCAAAAATGACCTTTGGTGCGGCCTTTGGTGGCGGCGGTTGAACTGCTCCAATTCTCCGGCTGTGCAACGCGATGGGCTCAGTGTGAGTCGGCGCCTCGTACACGCGCCGAGGCACGTAGGCAGCCCTGCCCGTTCTGATGGATTCCGCGTCTTGCGGAGGTTCCTCTTCCGAGCTGTAGGCGTCGAGGCGGAAGTGCTCCGCCGGCGCCGGGCGTCGATCAGGAGATCGTGAACGCGAGCTCGTGGATGACCTTCTTGGGGGATCCCTCCACGTCTCGTCCGCGAGCAGATACGGGTCGGCCTGGCGGAGTTGCCCAGACGTCCGTTGTGCTCGCCGATGAGATGCCGCCTCACGTGGCTGTGAAGCCTCCCGAACAAGTACCCAGGTGCCGTGCTCGTCAAATCTAGTCACAGGGTATATGCTATTCTGTGGAGCCAAAACGATGGGCCGTGTGGCAAGGGAAGTCCTGGATGGCCTGCCCTCCCGCGCAAGCGCGGGTTCAACACTATGTGCCCGTTGTTCCACAGGGGCAGCAGCAGTTGGTCCTCGTCTCGGAGTCGATGATGGAGACCTCGACCTTCGGGGCGATGGGGACCTCGATCTTTGTGTTGACCGTTCCCTGCTGCTCTCCCGCCGCGTTTCCGCAGCTTTAGCGTACACCCCGCGAAGTGTTGACTTGGCGGCTTGTCTTTCCTCTGCAGATGGCCGGATGCGAGGCAAAGGAGTGCGTGAATCTTGCAGCCAGGAGGAAGTCGAGGGAGGCGTCGGAGGTCGTAGCCAGTCCGCTGCACTGCTCGTTGCTTCCGCCGCGCCTGAGGCTGCGGCTTGATCCTGAGATGGCACACCTTGCGGCAAGACCACACCTGTGGTTTCAACCGATGCGAGACGCTGCTGATAAGCGTTGTCCGCGGCCTGGATCACGTCGAAGGCCTCTTGGTCGAAATTCCACAGGTGCCAACTATCCAATGACTCACGCCAGGAAAAGAGCGCCTCGACCTGTTGCTTCGAGGCGTCCGCAAACCTGATCCACCGGAATCGTCTGTTCTGCCGCTTGTACTCGTCGACGACGATCTGTTGCAGAGTATTGAATAAGCGGGCACGCGGCCCTTTCCCACCGCGAGTGCCGCGGTGAGGGCCGGCTTCCATGTGCGACCAACAGGTCGCAGTCACGGAAGGGTTTGTTTACCCGAAAAGCGTTACGGCTGATAACCACTCAAAGGAGAGGGAAACACAGTTTTGTCAACAACGGGGGAACCCGGGACCTTAAAAGGAACGAACCCCTCCGTGACTGCGACCTCTCCCTTAACCTTGTGGGGCAGCGCGTACAAACGCGCCTTTTCAGCTTGAGCCAAAAGGCAGTGATTAGATCATGCTCAGGCTTTGAACATTGACTTGAATGTACAACATGCAACTGACTACATGAGAACCTACCTCATGTACCTCTGGGCCATAAATGTCATCGTGATAATTGACTAAAGGAGGTCCAAGTAGCCTTTGAAAACGGCTTTTTCGGCATTAACAGGGATGCGAAGAACAGAACCCCCTTTTCGGCGGTGGTAAAACCTTCCTTTTGTGCCAGCAGCGCAGATGCTCATTGGGTAAACAGCCGTGTCTTGTTAAGAAGTGACAACAGTGCAGAACCCATTTTCAAGGTTCCAAGCATGTCTTCAAGGAAGCATTGCGTCCAAAACTGGAATCCCCCGGTGTGTATTTCAAAGCCGAAAGGAATACAACAATGCAACTCGTAAGACTAGACCCCCTTTCAGCTGGCGGAAAACCAGCTGGAGCCGCGACCGTAGCTCCCGCCAAACGGTGCATCATCTGGCTGCTTGCACTTTCCGTCCACAGCAGCCGATCAACAACCAGGCCCCTGTCGGCTGCATGCTAAATAGTTCCGTTGAGCAGGTGAAACTGAACAAATAAGAAAAAAGTAGCCAACCGGGCTAGAGGGACAATTTCCCGGCGCCCATGCAAGCCGAAGCGCATCATGAAGGGCACGAAGCTCCCGACAACGATGGCCGTGGTGATCTTCTTGCGGTCACCTTCCAGCTGCGCACAGACCGATGGGACCACGTTGTGGTACACCAGAGACAGCAGCAGCGTGGGAACAGTGTCGCTGGCCTCAGGGTGCGTATGTTTGTGTGTCCCCTGAATATGCAAAGTTCAATCCCTGGAAGCTTGGCATCATGTATCATGGGAAAATCCGTGCAAAGGAACCAGTCACCAGGAGCAAGATCCGTGTAGCCCACAGAGTCCGTACACGACAAACGCTGCGTGACAAGCCCTGCCAAGTCCAAAGATCGGGTCTTGGTTCCTGTTCAATGATTCATAGACAAATCAGCGACAAAAGAGTCTCAGTTTTCGGTGGGTATCTAGCCAATCGCCTTGGACCACTCGGCCACGGAGAGCAAGCGCGATGGGTCGCCCCCGGGCAGCGCCAGAGCGACCAATGCTAGGAACGAGGCCTAGAGCACGTACCCTTTGCATATCTATATATATATACACATACATACATTTATTTATATATATATACATATCTATTATTATACATATATATATATATATATATAATGGTGAGCATATATATATATATATATATGTGTATATGCAGTGGCCATATAGGAAGCCAGCTACTGGGCGTTGTGCAAGAATCCGTGGTTTGGGTGGGTGGTTGATCAATGTAGAAATTCCTTTTGTGTGATCTGGGCTTAAAAGGTATCTCAAACTCCTTAATCGTGTGATGGTATGCAGTCTCGCGTCTGGGTCATTGTCGTGGTTCCCTCGAATGGAAACTGTTCATTGGTTGTGTATCCCTAGCAGCCCAACTAAAAACATCTTTCGATCACGGCACGGTTGCATGGTCGACCATGGCAAGATCTCCAGTTTGACACATAGCCAAATTTTAAATGTAAAACTCAAACAGGACAATCGCAGGAGCTGTGGATGCAATCTTAGGACATGATTGACACATCCCCCGAATCATAACTTGTTTCCACCCAAATCCTCGAAAACTGGAATACGCCCAGGCCCTCACACAAACACAGCCACGTAATAAGCAACAGTTTAGTCTTCAAGGCAAGCATGCAATTTCTAAAACTCACACACTCAAGCCAGATTTGTAAGGCTTTGCTTGCAAAAGCTCGTGCTCGAGAAGAAGACATTCATTGCTCCATGGATAGCCCCGGAACAATGACTCCACCAGGGCCCCGATTAATCAATTCCAAAGATTATCGTTTGTGCCCTGATCCCTAACTTCGGAAAGCGGCTTTGTTTGTCCGGATTTATTCATGAATCATCAAAATGGCTGTGCTACTGTTTCAATGACCGACCTCCACCGCAGTCATCCAAATGCGACCTGCCAACGGCAAACACTTGAAAGCTGCCTTGAGAGGTTCCTGGTCCTGCAAAAGCACGTCATGATCTGGCCGCTGTGGAGTCCCAATGTATTGTTTGAATGAAGACCAACGACTCACTGAGATGGCAGTTCACTTTTTGCCCCTTTCGCCCCAGGCACCACCACCACGATGGCGAAGGCGTTGTTCCCCCTCTCCAAGGCCTTCCACCAGGCGAAGCCGGCTCAACCCCTTGAAAGATGCGTTCGCCGCTGAAACACCACCCTTTTTGTTTCAACAACACGCACACACACACACATGATTGATGAAACAACCAGGGAGTGGCCTGTGTGTCAAACCTTGAGTTTCAAACAACAAACTTGCAGCAGGTTCAAGGTAGGCTGCTAAAAAAGAAAAAAGAAAAAACGCAATGCAAGTGACACTGTTCCGGAAGGAAGTGCAGTCTCGGCATCTCTATGTTGCAGATTCTTGCCGTTCACTCTTTGCAGCTTTTCATGGCAGCTTGAATAAGTGCTCCCGGGCACAGGAACGCCTCGCAAGGCCGCTCGAGTGCTTCCCAGCTGAGTGCTGACGTTTTGTGAAGATTTTCTAGCGCTCCGAGTCGGAGTCGGAGCCTCCGAGCCCTTGGCCACGAAGACGAAGCCGCCGAAGATCCCCGCGAAGAGCAGCGGCCCGGGGATGGGCAGAGCCGCCAGACCCAGCGACAGCAGCAGCTCCCCACCTCTCAAAACAGAAGCGACGCGGATTCCGTCAGGGGGGGGCGGCTTACCCCCCGCCCCCGCGTCTTATGACAAACATCGTATGCCCTGCGCAGATATGTTCAGACCAAACGAAAGCTCAATCGACACGGGAGCTGATGTTGAATCCACCTTTCAGGAACATGCTTCCGACCACTGCCTCATGTCCCCTGTTCTAAGAGAGAATCCACCCACCCACCCACCCAAACAAGGGAGTAGTGGGCAGTGTCTTGGGCTGTGGAAACCCTCAACCGCCTTTGGAACAGTAGGCAATGAGCAGCGCCATGTGGAGGAACACAAAGGCTCCAGAGCTCAGCCACGCGCCCGCCTGCCCCACGCTGCCTCAGTGGATATTGGATGTCCATGAAGGAAAGGATTGCGCCATTTGTTGCTTGATTTTCAAGGGAGTCCCTTCCCAATAATCCCACAAGTCGAGAATCGGGGCACCAAAAGGGACACCTAAAGCCCAACAACAAGTCGAGAAAAGAAAATGAAGCCCACTGGTTGCCTGGTTGCAGCTATCTCTGTTTTGATTGCTGATCTTAGAGAAATCCACCCCCCCCCCCCCGCCAACCCCGGTGCCATGGGCACTTAGACTCCATGCAGCCAGGAGCCCTAGAAACCAAGGAAGTGTCCACCACCCCTCCCCATAAAAATAAAGCAAAATCAAATAAAAGTAAATAAAACCCGGAAAAAAGAAGAACAAAAACTCTTTGAAAAACGGGAGGGGGGGACCAACCCAAGGGTTGCAACTGGGGCGCTGATGGCCATAGACTGCAGTGAGATGTTCCGCTTCCCGGTCGCCGCCATGGTGCGGCAGGCCACCTCCGCGATAAAGAGCCCCGTGACGGCCATGTAGATCCTCGGCTTGTGGTTGCCAGGTGGCGCCGTCTTTCTTTGGTGGTACCCCTTTACAAAAAGGTGTGTTTGACAGGGACACGAAAGGAAATCCGACACCATTTTGGGGAGTGCACTAACAAAAGACGCACCCAGCTCCCCTCTCTAGTTGCTGGTTTGGGACCCGGTATTTCGGAGGTGCTCCGGAAATTAGCTTTCCATTTGGTGGGCTGAAACCCCTAAATGGGTTGCTGTCCCCCAAAGAACAAAACTATGTTTGAGTCTATCTGAAAAGGTAAACTCACCAGAAATTATAGGTATGTGTCAAAACGAGGAAGTGGACCCAGAAGATGCTTTGGTTTTCCGCGTCCTTTAAGCCAACCTTTGAACCAACCTCATACGCAAAAGTGAGCGTGGTTGTGGAAACTAGCCCTTTCTGTGATACCGTAAGGAGGTTGATTTCCATGACTACTTTATCACTTTAAGGGGATTCCCATTGCATCACACAAAGCGGCAGCCCTAATAGCAGACCTCATGAATTCTGGAAAGAGGCGCGCAAAACAAGTGCACCTCTGCCCGAGGTCGGGTCAAGATAACTTGAGATCAGTCTGCACTTTCTGTGAGAGAGGGAGAGGGCCATTCTTCACGCGTCTGCGCCATGCCCCAAGCCAAGGCAGGTCATCTGAACTGGGTCCACTTAAACCTCAAAATTTCCTCCAAATGGTAATTCTCAGATTGAAGGCACTTCCCACAAAGGTAATTTTAGGCACCAAAGTCTAAACCCTTCAAGGGGCCCGTGTGTTGCTTTTTTGGAGGGTTGTCCACACCCAAACAGGAAAACCCCTTTAGAACTGGGAGGTCCATGTCGCTATGCGGCCCCTTTTGTTTTTTTAGTAGGGAACTAGCAGGAAAACCGAAAACAAGCAGGCATATTTCGGCAACGACAAAAAAACAGCAGGACGACAATATTTTGAGTTGACACCAAACCAAAACCCGAAGCCGAGTCGCCAGGAAAAGCTGAGGGCGGCCATGGACGGCACGAAGCCCACGGGCTGAGTCACCGCAGGCAGCGCCAGGATCCCGGCGCCCACCGTGGTGCCCGCCACCAGCACCACCGCGTTCAAGACCGAGGGCTCCTCAGCCGATTTCCACAAAAAAGGAGACCACGGGTTTCCAAGCAGAAAACCAGAGGGCAAACAAATAGATATTAACGTTGTTTGCTATATTGTTGGTTAGTTACCAACGGGAAAACCAACACTGGAAGACAAAACATGAGAAAAAGTGCACTGGGCAACTGGGGCACTTTGTACCTCAACTCCTGCGTGTCCTCACCTTCCCAGTCCTGATCTTTGGCCGGCAAGTGCAGGCTGAATCTTTGACGTTCTTTAGCTTTAACCACAAGGTTTCAAGCAAATGAAACACACTGTCACACAAAAACAGTATCCAAACCTGCCCCGCCATCGCCATCATTCAAAGCATCCGAGGTTTCTTTGACCAAGGTTCCGCACAAACATAACTCAAACAACGCGAATTCATGCCCAACCCCCTCGCCATCGCCGTAGGTGCAATGTCAACCATACCCAGCTCCAAGCAAACAAACACCATGTGCTTTTGTTCGTTCCAAGAGGATAAAAGAAAACCTGCTCAGCTCGCCCTCGCCCTCAGCATTCAAGACAAACAAACACCAAAAATACAAGACCGGATGAAACAAACAACCGTAAAAAACAAAACCTCCTGCCGGAGATCGGTCGAGTGTCCAAGGTGGAGAAGAGCCGTTCCTCCACACCTTTTTGTTTGTCTGCCAGCAGAGCCTCAAGCACCTTCTCCGCGTAGGAATTGCAGTCGTTCTTCCCCAGACTCAGCCGTGGCTCGAAGGCCGCCTGGAAATCCGCAAAGGCTTCGCCATCGACTTCCCCGTGCGAAAGAAGCTGCTTTTCGGGTGGCGTTTTTAATACTGGAAGATGTGGTGTAGGTTTATGAAGTTAAACACAACCAACAAAACAGATATATGTTTCTATGTTTGGTGTGCCCCCAGGCAAAATCTTTTCTTTAGTCCAGGCCAGTGTTGCTCATCCAATTTGGGCGGGCCAGAAAGGGCACCTGCCTCCGCAAGTCCCTTTTTCAGACGGTTCCGTTCCATTTAAAGCACCACTCCGATGCCAAGGAAAACTCAGCTTGGCCCAAACAAGGTGACGCTGAACAGGGGTCACTGGATTTCCCCTTCAAAAGTTGATCAATTTACAGCTGGTGTGCATTGAAACTGCCACTTTTGGAGGTTCCAAAAAGGGAAACTCGAAAATCTTTCCGAACCCCTGCTTAAAACGTTGATGTTTCAACGCCTCGGCTCGGCACCCCGCCTCAACGGCCTCCACCGCCCGAACCGTGGCTTCCGCCTTCGCCCGGCCCAGCCGCACCGCGGACCGCGGCAGCCGCGCCATGCTGCGGCGCGCCAGGCGCCCGGGCACCGAGCCGCCCAGCAGCAGCTGCAGCGCACCCACGGGGTCCTCCGGGGCCTCAAGGAGAAGGAGGACGTGTGGCAACCGGTTTTTGGCGGCGAAACGTACTTTCCTTGGATGGGTTTGAGGAGCTGAATATTGGTAGATGCGCCAATATATCAATATTGCAAGCAAGGGACAGGACAGTCAGTCTTGAGATTGGGTGTGGTTGGTTCATTTGCAATGTTTAGGGCATGCTGCGTAGTTCTGCCCTCCCTGCAATCCTGATGAAACTAACACATCTGAAACACTCCAAAATAAATTGATGCGCTGATGATGTGTCAAACTTAGTTTATCCTAAAGTATACAATAGTATTGAAGGAGACCCCAGAATCAGTTGGCACAGTTCGCACACCAACAGGGCAAATCCACTGGGGCAAGATTTTTACGCACTATACGCTACAAGAGTGGTGAACTTGCTGGCTCCCGGTGAAGGGAACGACCCCAAGCTGGACCGGGTGTGGTTTCACGGAAACCCGGAGCGCCTCCGGGGTGAAATCGAAGGCCACGAAGCCCCCGGTCGCCAGGCGTGCAGCCACTATGGCGTGTTTCGGCAGCAGCTGCGCCAGAGACGCGGGGAAGGGCGGCGGCAAAACCAGAGGTGTCTGAACCAGAAAGACTTCCTCCAGCTTCGCATCGGGCCTCTTCTCGTCCACGGGCTCCAGGGTCATGACCGCGTTTTGCCCTCGGGCGCGCAAAGCCACGCAGCCTCCGGCCAGCGCCGCCAGCACGCGGTGCTCTGCCCCATACCCCGGCGTTGCGCTCTCGAAGCGCGAAACGCGCGGCGACGCGGCGCTGAAAGGGCGCACGCATGGGGCGGTCACCCGTGGACGGCCTTGTGGCAACATGGCGGGATCTGCTCTCTGGCAAGGCCTTTCTGATCTTTTGTTTAAAGCTTTTCCATCTGAGGTGGCTGCCTGTGTCATTGTTTTGAAGTCTGTGACATTCGCTGAGGGCAATCTTCAAATGACCTCTCCAACTAACATGGTGGACATTGGGATTTGATTCAATGAGCTGTTTTCAAACTTCAGAACCA
This sequence comes from Effrenium voratum, assembly GCA_963377175.1. Taxonomy (NCBI): domain Eukaryota; class Dinophyceae; order Suessiales; family Symbiodiniaceae; genus Effrenium; species Effrenium voratum. Next base: position 59,866 of record CAUJNA010003604.1, on the reverse strand, counting down.
CTGTGCTAACACCATGGCGTGGGATCTATGAGAATCTAGGCTCTTGTGACTGCCTGTAGGCAGGTCTTCCATCCATCTCTGAGTTCCAACAGCTGCCTTCAGCCACGCTTCGTGTTGCCGAATGGTGCATGCAGTCCCGAGCCTTCAGATGGCAAAGCTTCTCAACATAGATCCCCTTTTTATACAAAAAGGAAGCCCAAAGGAAACCATGGCCATCGAACAAGGCGTCCCCCTATTTTGTCACATACCCATATTCGGTGACAGAAAAAGAGAGCTCCAATTCCTATATGTTTTGTTTGAGGGTGCCCTTTTGCGGGGTTTAGGGAAACCAAACGGAAACCACCTGTTTTGGGGAGGCGGTCCCTCACAAAAGGAGACAACCCCATGAGAAACACCCGGAATCTGCGAGCCTTGGCCTCTTGCTCCAGCTGCTGCAGCTCAGCTCGCTTGGTGTCCTGGCTGGGTCCGGTGACGAACCCTGCTATCCTAAATTGACAAATGAGCCCGCCGCAAACCAGACCCCTCGCCCCCCCCAAAAAAAAGAGAGACATGGGCTTCCCTATGCCTTCCCCAACAAACCAACCAGGGCCGTTTGTTGAGTTGGTACTCCATGTTGCATGTGTCTAAAAGGAACCCAAAACGGAACACCGAATTCCATTTTGGGGGGTCCAACCTTAAAAGACAAACAGCGGGCATGAACCTCAAGACACGAGAAGGGCTTGGCACCGAAAAGGATTTCGGTTAGTGGCACGTGTCGCGTTTTCTTTTGGCAATGGGTTGGTTCAGGGTGTGGCTCATGGTTCTGTCAAATTCGGGTGAGGGCTGTGTCAAGATAAGAGCCTCCTTCATAGATGAGTCATAATCCAAACCCATTGTGAAAGGGATCACCCAGACCATCAAAAGGGCTTCAATGGGCCTCATGTTGCGTCTACCAGGCTTTGAGTGTGGCTCAGACCTTCCAACAATCAAGGAGGACAAGGCGTGTTAAGTGACAGTCTTCCAAACCCATCCTGTCCACCAGAAGTGGTTTGGTACCCTCGACAAACCATGGAGAGAACCCTCCACCTGGGTTTTTCGTGGGTTTCGCCTTCCACAAAGTGCGCCTAAACCAAATCAAGTCATATGAATGCGCAAGAATCCAGCCCCTTCTATTTTCTGCTTCTTCTTTCTAAGCCATCCTGACGTCCCAACCTAAAAATATCGCCACAGCCGTCAGGGTTTCTCCTCAGCGAGCCACCGCTTCGCCTCCCGCCTCGGGCAGCTCCGGGGCGGGCAGCAGCTCCTTGAGCTGCTCCGCCTCCCGTTTGGCCGCCTGCACCTGCTCCTCGAGGCGCCCAATCGAGGCAAGTCTCGCAGCGCGTGTCATGTTGCCGAGCAAAGACGCAGGGGCCTTACGCTGGGAAAAGTCGTTTGGATGGCTGCCGAAAAGTCGTTTGGCCTCCGCTTGCGAAGCAGGAATCAACTGTTGGAATTGGTGGCCAAACTTTTCCAAAGGCCAAGAACTGTACCCTTGCGATCCTTTTAGCTCTCGTTTCATTGGGGAACTCATGGCCATTCTGTGGTTCGCTATCCGAAGATTCCACGGGGCCAACCAATCGTCAGAAAAGTAGACAAGACACATATATACCCGCCGAAAACTCCCCGAGCCACGCCTCCAGCCCGTCCCGCTGCTCCGCGAGCTCCCTCAGCTCAGCCTCGGATGTTTTTCGGCTGCCCGGGTGACCGGTATGCCACTCCTTTGGCAGGGAACCAAAAAAGCAGCGCACGAATTAAATGGCAAGTGGGAGGCATGGTGCCCTTCCAAGCAACAAGGGCTTATTCAAAGGCTGGCTGAGGCCTTGGCTGCGCGCGCCTCATGCTCAGCTTTCACCTGCTTTCGCGCAAAGGTATAGTGTAGGAAAAAGCAGTTACACACTCAATGGCTTGCTTCAGTTTGCTTTCACGCATGAGACAGGACTCTCTGCTTGCCAGCAACCAGATTCGAAACCTCGTTGTTTGTTATACAGTTGTGCCACTCTTGCTGCACGCGGCAATCCAACACAGAGCGGGCAGGGAGAAGCCTGCTCACACATGCTCCATGAAAATCTCGAAGCATGCACGCGATACGAGGCCGCTCCCCAAACGCCGCCAAGCCAGGTTCAAAGTCTTATGAGTCCAACACCGACCCGGATGGAGAGAGTCGCGCAATGGGCCTAAGGCGCTCAGAAGGTAACTTCTGATTTCTACCGAGGGAAGGGCATATCACCAGTCAATCAACACCAAAACTTGTTGCACCCATAGGGACACAGCTGCGGGTTGACTGAAGTTCGGGCCCTCACAATCAAAACCTGCCCCTAACGTGGTCTACCCAAAACCAAGCAAAGAATTAACTGGGCGGCCGCACCTATTTTTGGTTGCGTCTCAAATAGAGGTAACTACAGTTGAGTGATCACTCACCTTGCCAGCCTCCCACAGCATCCCAACCCCACACCAGCTCTACGCAACTTCGAACCTTGCCAAGAAGAGACCCACGCCCCAGTATTATAAAAATGCTGATTGTGCGATCGGAGTGGGTCATTCGCTCCTAATCTCCCGCTCAACCCTCCCCACTGCCTTTTCTTGCTCCTGCTGCAACTCCTCCAGGCGCTTCTGCTCCTCCAGCAAAGACTTCTCCTGCGCCCTCAGAGAACCGCCGAAGCGGCGGCTGCGAGCCATGCAGCCCGGAAGGCTCGACCAAAACATGCCAAGCCAAGTGTCCGCCCTGAAACACCAAGTTTCTGCCCGCAATTGAGGCCCCTTTGGTCCCTTGGAAAGAACCTGTCAGCCCAGGCAGCCGAAACAGAAAATACGACGGGCTCTTGCCAACGTCCCGGACTGAAGAAGGGCAGCCCGAATCGGTGGCCTTTGCTTTACGTCACATGCGTCCCCACTCCTCGACATGTCACATGCGTCACACCATCAAACCCATAGACTCTACATAGACTTTGCATTTGGTTGCACTCTGCCTCTTGGCGGCTTCAAGCTCTCGCTGTTTCTCCTGCAACTCCCTGACCTGCGCGAGTGCCGACGCGCCGCGCCGACTCCAATCAAGCACTGAGAGCGTCAAATCGTAAGACATGAAGGGGAAAATACTCCTGCATACTAGTGAGAGCCGAGATGCAATTCCAAGACCGTGTCCGAGCATGGCACTCCCACTAGGTCTGGTCGGGCGTTTGTCAAGCCAACTCAAACTCAACGTCCAATCCTGGCAGCAAGCATTGCCCAGCGCATCGGCCAGCCTCCTTCTGCAGCTTCTCTTCCGCGTCCTTACCTTGATATTTTATTTCTGAGAGCACCAACTAGACATGTGTCTCACTACTATCTTCGGTGTTGACCCTTTGTGCTCCAATCTCAGCATGTCGGGGTGTCACCACAGAGCTTCTTGGGCGACCTTTGATTGCTATGCCTCCAAGAGATCCAACCACGCTGGTTCTTGAATGTCGTTTTCAACATGACCATGTTGTTTCTCCTTGAGACAATCCTGAATTGGTTTCGTCACCGGTGGGGCTTGACTTGAAAGGAGAATCGCGTTCCAGCCCGGCGACTCGCTCCGCCGCCCATGACATTGCAATATGCGCGAATAGCGTTGGACGGCACGTGGCTATGTCTTCGTTCCTTGCGTGTTGTGTTGGGCTAAAGTGGCGAGAACTGGGTGTTCTGCGGTGTCCTTGTGTAAATGCTTTGGCTTCAGCCTCGGCTCGAGAGCTTTGGCTTGACCCTGGCCAATGATTTCTTGTCAAAGCTGAGCAAATGGCCAGTGCAGCGTGGGCGGGCAGCCAAGACGCAACCAAGCCTGTAGCCTGGATCTGCACTTGGCTGAGGAAAGTCCATCTTTTCACCGGAAAAAACAAGCATAAACAAAAAGTCAACCTGTAGGGCACGTCCGAAACATTGGTCCGATTCAAAGTTCAAAGCACTACGACGCGCAAGCGCCCCAAACTTCAAAGCCAGGCTGCTGGAAGCCTTTCGCGCGCCCGACTATGCATGAAAAACATGACACGAGACGTTTGCTGGAGCCCTTTTGAGGTGATTGCGGTGCGAGCATTCGGGCACAAGAGTGTCTTGGAAAGCTCCGCAAACAGGCATGAACTGACTTGAATCCCTCCCATGTTGGACAGTCCCGAAAACAGCAAATATGTAACACCGTGGGACTTTTCGCGTGGCCTGAAGCTGGCCGCAGGAACCTTGTTTATGCCTTGCTTTCCGTTCTTTCCGCTATCTAAGGCCCGTTTCCAAGGATTGAGCCTTATGAGATCCCAGAGTTTGACCACAGGGCCAACGCTGGGCGGCAGAAAGCGCCAAAACTCCACTCGCTGCCCTCCCTCGCATCTTTTTTTCGCGGGCGTTGAAACTGTGGGTCCTTGGCGTTTCAAAGGCCAAGCCGCCCGGCCCTTTGAAGAAGTCCTCGCACGGGGCAAATGAAACGCGCGCTATGCGCTATGCGCAAACAACCACAAAGGAGACCTCTGGTTTGGGGTTAGAAGGCGGAAACCAGCTTGGAGATTGGTTCCAAGAAGGGAGCCAAAGGAATCTCGACCTTTTCGCGCATCCTTTGGGGATCAAGGTGGTGCGTTCAGCTTCACCTTGTGCCAATATTATGGAAGATGCAGGTCCTTAAAAGGGCTGCTCTGCAAAAGGGGAGCGTGCCAATCTGGGTCTGTCTTTTTTGAGGCTACCCCTTTTTGGTGGTTTTCAGAGGGAAACCAAAAGGAAAACCATCATATTGAAGGGGGTTCCCCGAAGAAGATAAAAAAGACACACCCATCTGTTTGTTTGAGTTTATGGAGAGCATCCGTTACCTCAAGAAACCTGCCAGCATCCAGGCGCCATAGAACCGACATCCCGCGCCTGGGGAAGCTGTCACAAGGTCAGCTTCAGCTTCCCCTGAGCAAAGGCGATGATTGACGGTCGCTTCTAAATTCAGATCAACTTAAAGCGAGCCTTCAACGCGACCTGCATGCTTCTTTTCGGGGACCCGGCAGAAAGAAAAAGGCTGCCCCCTGCACAAGGTCTGAAGCTTCAATCTTTCTAGCAAGTGACCACCAAAACATGAAAACTTCTCTTTTTGCGGAGACCTCCAGAATTGTGGTTTGCTTTTCCTTTCCCTTTAAAACGCCCAAACATAGGTGACCTTCTGGCAAAGTGGATGGCCCGGTAACCTGAAAAGGACGCTATGGTGAAAGGTTGAACGTTAACAAAGACCGCGTCCGGCCTTGGTACTGGGTGCCCACGGTTCGGGCATCGCGTCCTGGAGAGAATGCCGATACAACCCCTTAATGGACAAATTGGCAATTATGATTGGTGAATGTTAGGCTCTGGGTGTGATTTAACTAAAAGAAACGTTAGCGAACATTTGTCACAAGGGGATGTGTTTGTACAACCGGCCATTTTGAGGTGGTTGGTCCTTCAAACGCACAGCCAACATGGTTGGCAGTAGACACAGCCGAGTATGCCTCTGGCTTGTTCTTGACCGGTCGACTTTGGCCAATTCAGAAAGGACGATTCAATTTGTCAAATCTGATCTGAAGCCCACAGCCCACAGTTCCGTAGAGTCAGCTGGCCAATTCTAGTGCACTGGCTGCTTCTCCACGAAGCCCACGGAAGAGCTGCACTGGAAAACAAGAAGGAATTGCCCAATTTCCGCCCCTAGATTCTGTGCGCCGTGAGGCGGCTTGAAGGAGCAACTTGGAAACGCGCGGATCGAAGGGTCCAAACATCGCCTGGCCTCGTCATACTCCTCATCCCAATCCGCGTACTCATCCTGAGATTCATGCAACAGGCTCGGGAAGAAAGAGCACGCCAAGACTAAGAGCACCAAAAGCCCAAAGCCAGCCTTGGCCAAATCTTCAGCAAGCCAAGCATTCTCATCTGTTCATGATATTCGGAAAATAAAGCTATTTCATTTCAATAGCAATAAGAACCTGCAACCACTGGTAAACACACAAACACACACACGCAGACCCTGGCACGCCTGACTGTTCTCTGCAGGTTCCGGAACAATCTTGCGCTCCACAGTCTCGCCGACTTTTGTAGCAGCTAAACTTGTCTGGCGCGCTGCATCTGCCGTGGCTGCCTTGCACTTTGCCTGGCATAATGCTCTGTCACGGAAGAATGCCTGGATGGTCAGCGCTGCATCCACGCGACGCAGGGCCTCTTTGCCTGCTGCCTCTATTGCCCAGTTGCGGAAGAATGCCTGGATGGTCAGCGCTGCATCCACGCGACGCTGGGCCTCTTTGCCTGCTGCTGCTTTTGCCCAGTTGCGGAAGAATGCCTGGATGGTCAGCGCTGCATCCACGCGACGCTGGGCCTCTTTGCCTGCTGCTGCCTTGTTGGCCGCTGCTTCAATTGCCCAGTTGCGGAAGAATGCCTGGATGGTCAGCGCTGCATCCACGCGACGCTGGGCCTCTTTGCCTGCTGCTGCCATGGCCCAGTTGCGGAAGAATGCCTGGATGGTCAGCGCTGCATCCACGCGACGCTGGGCCTCTTTGCCTGCTGCTGCCATTGCCCAGTTGCGGAAGAATGTCTGGATGGTCAGCGCTGCATCCGCGCAACGCTGGGCCTCTTTGCCTGCTGCTGCTTTTTCCCAGTTGCGGAAGAGTGTCTGGATAGTCAGCGCTGCATCCACGGGACGCTGGGCCTCTTTGCCTGCTGCTGCCTTGTTGGCCGCTGCTGCTACTGCCCAGTTGCGGAAGAATGTCTGGATAGTCAGCGCTGCATCCACGCGACGCTGGGCCTCTTTGCGTGCTGCTGCTGCTTTTGCCCAGTTGCGGAAGAATGTCTGGATAGCTAGCGCTGCATCCGCGCGACGCTGGGCTCCTTTGCCTGCTGCTGCCTTGTTGGCTGCTGCTGCTGCCCAGTTGCGGAAAAATGCCTGGATGGTCAGCGCTGCATCCACGCGACGCTGGGCATCTTTGCCTGCTGCCTTGTTGGCTGCTGCTGCTACTGCCCAGTTGCGGAAGAATGCCTGGATGGTCAGCGCTGCATTGACGCGACGCTGGGCTGCTTCCGCAACTTCCTGGCACTGCGCCTGCCATGACGCCGTGTCCCCGAACAACGCCTGAATGGCAAGCGCTACATCAAGGCAGCGCTGCGCTTCTTTGTCTGCTTCCGTTGCTGCATGGCACTGATGTGATGCCCAGTCACGCAGGAAGCCCTGGCTGGTCAGCGCTGCATCGAGGCAACGCTTGATTTCCCTGCTGAAACCCTTCAAGTTACCTCTTGGCACATCCTGTCAAGGAGAGGTTCCTGACCCAAGCCCACATTTTCCAAGACCTCTTCTGAACGGGGGGTGGGTGACATGTTGACGCTTGAAGCCCTGCGCTTCCAATCTCTTTGCGAGAGCGTAAGAGCACAGCCCGCGGGAAAACATAGAACAACAAATTCAAAACCCAAATGAAAACCCAATCGCCAAGATACCAAGTTTCAAGCTTGAAGCAGTTGATCAGCTACATCCCGACTTTGCCCCTTCAGACATTCTCGTCCGAAAGGTAGAGGAGTTCAGCGTTCGGAAGGTCAAACGAAAGAGACCAAGCAGCTCAAGAACCCCCCCCCCCGCCCCGCGCATGGCCCCGCGAGCCTTGGTTTTGGGCGCCCACGGTTCCGGCATCGTGCCCTGGCTGCGCTTTGACCAGTTACCACCATATGTCGGTTGCCCGTTTGGTTCCTGTGGGAAACTTGACTTGTTCCGCCATGTTTTTGGGCTAACCAACTTTATGGACAATGCTCTGAGTGACTCATTTGGATCGGCGGCAAACAACTCCCATCTCGCTGCCCATTTGGCAAAAGTAGACTCGCCGTAGGCGTGCATGCTCTCGTGTTGTTGTTGTTGTTGGTTTTGGGCTGACAGGGGCTCAGTTATTCTGATCCATGTGATCCATGAGGAAAATATAATGATTCAGCGAACTGTCTTTTCCGGCATTGTGGAGTCGCCTCCTCTATGGACAAGGCATAACATGTGTGGGCTGCTCCCCAAGACATCACTTGGAAAAGAAGAAGAAATGACCAACTGCGCGCCCTTTCTTTGTGACTTCCTGCTGTATCGAGCTACTCCAAGGTACTGCCAAGCAAAGGGTTCAAGCATCGCCTGGCCTCTTCATCGAAGTTCTCATCCCAGTCTGCCCACTCGTCTTGCAGCGCTGAGACTTCTCCATGGGCCTCGAAAAAAACAAATTTCAAGCATGCAAAGCCTGCAAAATTCAGCCAATGCAATTTTCAGCCAATGCAAAATTCAGCCAAGCTCATCTCATACACCTCTCTCGGCGAATTCACATGCTGGTTAAAGATGTTCAACGCCCAAAGGAACATGCATCGGGAAACACGAAATCAATCAGACCCTAGCACGCCTGACTGTTCTCTGCAGGTTCCAGAGCAATCTTGCGCTCCACAGTCTCGCCGACCTTCCAACCTACCTGGCACTCTGCTGTGTTCGTGGCTGCCTGGCACGCTGCTGTTTTCGTGGCTGCCTGGCACGCTGCCTGCCACGACACCCAGCCTCGGAAGGAGGACTGGATGGTCCGCGCTGCAGCCTGGCCCTGCGCTTCTTTGGCCGCCCCCTCGTTGGCTGCTGCCCACTCTCGAAAGGAGGACTGGATGGTCCGCGCTGCAGCCTGGCGCTGCGCTTCTTTGGCCGCCTCCTCTTTGGCTGCCCACTCTCGCAAGGAGGACTGGATGGTTAGTGCTGCAGCCTGGCGCTGCGCTTCTTTGGCCGCCTCCTCTTTGGCTGCTGCCCACTCTCGAGCTGCAGCCTGGCGCTGCGCTTCTTTGGCCGCCTCCTCTTTGGCTGCTGCCCAGTCTCGGAAGAAGGACTGGATGGTTAGGGCTGCGGCTTGGCGCTGCGCTTCATTGGCCGCCTCCTCTTTGGCTGCTGCTTCCTCCGTTGCTGCATGGCACTGATGTGATGCCCAGTCACGCAGGAAGCCCTGGCTGGTCAGCGCTGCATCGAGGCAACGCTTGATTTCCCTGCTGAAACCCTTCAAGTTACCTCTTGGCACATCCTGTCAAGGAGAGGTGCCTGACCCAAGCCCACATTTTCCAAGACCTCTTCTGAACGGTGGGTGGGTGACATGTTGACACTTGAAGCCCTGCGTTTCAAAACCAATCTCTTTGCGAGAGCGTAAGAGCACAGCCCGCGGGAAAACATAGAACAACAAATTCAAAACCCAAATGAAAACCCAATCGCCAAGATACCAAGTTTCAAGCTTGAAGCAGTTGATCAGCTACATCCCGACTTTGCCCCTTCAGACATTCTCATCCGAAAGGTAGAGGAGTTCAGCGTTCGGAAGGTCAAACGAAAGAGACCAAGTAGCTCAAGAACCCCCCCCCCCGCCCCGCACATGGCCCCGCGAGCCTTGGTTTTGGGCGCCCACGGTTCCGGCATCGTGCCCTGGCTGCGCTTTGACCAGTTACCGCAATTGAAATGCGCACAACATGTCGGTTGCCCACTTGCTTCCTGTTGGAAACTTGACTTGTTCCGACATGTTTTTGGGCTAACCAACTTTATGGACAATGCTCTGAGTGACTCATTTGGATCGGCGGCAAACAACTCCCATCTCGCTGCCCATTTGGCAAAAGTAGACTCGCCGTAGGCGTGCATGCTCTCGTGTTGTTGTTGTTGGTTTTGGGCTGACAGGGGCTCAGTTATTCTGATCCATGTGATCCATGAGGAAAATATAATGATTCAGCGAACTGTCTTTTCCGGCATTGTGGAGTCGCCTCCTCTATGGACAAGGCATAACATGTGTGGGCTGCTCCCCAAGACATCACTTGAAAAAGAAGAAGAAATGACCAACTGCGCGCCCTTTCTTTGTGACTTCCTGCTGTATCGAGCTACTCCAAGGTACTGCCAAGCAAAGGGTTCAAGCATCGCCTGGCCTCTTCATCGAAGTTCTCATCCCAGTCTGCCCACTCGTCTTGCAGCGCTGAGACTTCTTCATGGGCCTCGAAAAAAACAAATGTCAAGAATGCAAAGCCTGCAAAATGCAGCCAATGCAATTTTCAGCCAATGCAAAATTCAGCCAAGCTCATCTCATACACCTCTCTCGGCGAACTCACATGCTGGTTAAAGATGTTCAACGCCAAAAGACACAATCAACAGAACATTAAGCAGACCCTAGCACGCCTGACTGTTCTCTGCAGGTTCCAGAGCAATCTTGCGCTCCACAGTCTCGCCGACTTTCGAACCTACCTGGCACTCTGCTGTTTTCGTGGCTGCCTGGCACGCTGCCTGCCACGACAGCCAGACTCGGAAGGAGGACTGGATGGTCCGCGCTGCAGCCTGGCGCTGCGCTTCTTTGGCCGCCCCCTCTTTGGCTGCTGCCCACTCTCGGAAGGAGGACTGGATGGTCCGCGCTGCAGCCTGGCGCTGCGCTTCTTTGGCCGCCTCCTCTTTGGCTGCTGCGCACTCTTGGAAGGAGGACTGGATGGTTAGTGCTGGAGCCTGGCGCTGCGCCTCTTTGGCCGCCTCCTCTTTGGCTGCCCACTCTCGCAAGGAGGACTGGATGGTTTGTGCTGCAGCCTGGCGCTGCGCTTCTTTGGCCGCATCCTCTTTGGCTGCTGCCCACTCTCGGAAGGAGGACTGGATGGTCCGCGCTGCAGCCTGGCGCTGCGCTTCTTTGGCCGCCTCCTCTTTGGCTGCTGCCCAGTCTCGGAAGAAGGACTGGATGGTTAGGGCTGCGGCTTGGCGCTGCGCTTCATTGGCTGCCGCCTCTTTGTCTGCTGCTTCCTCCGTTGCTGCATGGCACTGATGTGATGCCCAGTCACGCAGGAAGCCCTGGCTGGTCAGCGCTGCATCGAGGCAACGCTTGATTTCCCTGCTTAAACCCTTCAAGTTACTTCTTGGCACATCCTGTCAAGGAGAGGTTCCTGACCCAAGCCCACATTTTCCAAGACCTCTTCTGAACGGGGGGTGGGCGACATGTTGACACTTGAAGCCCTGCGTTTCAATACCAATCTCTGTGCGAGAGCGCAAGAGCACAGCCCGCGGGAAAACATAGAACAACAAATTCAAAACTCAAATGAAAACCCAATCGCCAAGATACCAAGTTTCAAGCTTGAATCAGTTGATCAGCTACATCCCGACTTTGCCCCTTCAGACATTCTCGTCCGAAAGGTAGAGGAGTTCAGCGTTCGGAAGGTCAAACGAAAGAGACCAAGCAGCTCAAGAACCCCCCCCCCCGCCCCGCGCATGGCCCCGCGAGCCTTGGTTTTGGGCGCCCACGGTTCCGGCATCGTGCCCTGGCTGCGCTTTGACCAGTTACCACCATATGTCGGTTGCCCGTTTGGTTCCTGTGGGAAACTTGACTTGTTCCGCCATGTTTTTGGGCTGACCAACTTTATCGACAGTGCTCTGAGTGACTCATTTGGATCGGCGGCAAACAACTCCCATCTCGCTGCCCATTTGGCAAAAGTAGACTCGCCGTAGGCGAGCATGCTCTCGTGTTGCTTTTGGTTTTGGGCTGACAGGGGCTCAGCTATTCTGATCAATGAGGAAAATATGATGATTCAGCGAACTGTCCAATCCCGGTTTTGTGGAGTGGCTGCTCCCCAACAAAGCCAGGCAAGACATCACTGGCAAAGGAGAAGAAATGACCAACTGCGCGCCCTTTCTTCCCAGTCTGCCCACTCGTCTTGCAGCGCTGAGACTTCTTCATGGGCCTCGAAAAACAAATGTTCCAGAATGCTAAGCCTGCAAAATGCAGGCAATGCAATTTTCAGCCAATGCAACATTCAGCCAAGCTCATCTCATACACCTCTCTCGGCGAACTCACATGCTGGTTAAAGATCAGCGGGAAACAGAACATTAAGCAGCCCCTAGCACGCCTGACTGTTCTCTGCAGGTTCCAGAGCAATCTTGCGCTCCGCAGTCTCGCCGACTTTCGAACCTACCTGGCACTCTGCTGTTTTCGTGGCTGCCTGGCACGCTGCCTGCCACGACAGCCAGACTCGGAAGGAGGACTGGATGGTCCGCGCTGCAGCCTGGCGCTGCGCTTCTTTGGCCGCCCCCTCTTTGGCTGCTGCCCACTCTCGGAAGGAGGACTGGATGGTCCGCGCTGCAGCCTGGCGCTGCGCTTCTTTGGCCGCCTCCTCTTTGGCTGCTGCGCACTCTCGGAAGGAGGACTGGATGGTCCGCGCTGCAGCCTGGCGCTGCGATTCTTTGGCCGCCCCCTCTTTTGCTGCTGCCCACTCTCGGAAGGAGGACTGGATGGTCCGCGCTGCAGCCTGGCGCTGCGCTTCTTTGGCTGCCCCCTCTCTGGCTGCTGCCCACTCTCGAAAGGAGGACTGGATGGTCCGCGCTGCAGCCTGGCGCTGCGCTTCTTTGGCCGCCTCCTCTTTGGCTGCTGCCCACTCTCGGAAGGAGGACTGGATGGTCCGCGCTGCAGCCTGGCGCTGCGCTTCTTTGGCCGCCCCCTCTTTGGCTGCTGCCCACTCTCGGAAGAAGGACTGGACGGTCCGCGCTGCAGCCTGGCGCTGCGCTTCTTTGGACGCCGCCTCTTTGGCTGCTGCCCACTCTCGGAAGAAGGACTGGATGGTCCGCGCTGCAGCCTGGCGCTGCGCTTCTTTGGCCGCCGCCTCTTTGGCTGCTGCCCACTCTCGGAAGGAGGACTGGATGGTTAGTGCTGCAGCCTGGCGCTGCGCTTCTTTGGCCGCCCCCTCTTTGGCTGCTGCCCAGTCACGCAGGAAGCCCTGGCTGGTCAGCGCTGCATCGAGGCAACGCTTGATTTCCCTGCTTAAACCCTTCAAGTTACCTCTTGGCACATCCTGTGAAGGAGAGGTTCCTGACCCAAGCCCACATTTTGCAAGATGAATCTGAACGGGGGGTGGGTGACATGTTGACGCTTGAAGCCCTGCGATTCAAAACCAATCTCTGTGCGAGAGCGCAAGAGCACAGCCCGCGGGAAAACATAGAACAACAAATTCAAAACTCAAATGAAAACCCAATCGCCAAGATACCAAGTTTCCAGTTGATCAGCTACATCCCGACTTTGCCCCTTCAGACATTCTCGTCCAAAAGGTAGAGGAGTTCAGCGTTCGGAAGGTCAAACGAAAGAGACCGAGTAGCTCAAGAACCCCCCCCCCCCCGCCCCGCGCATGGCCCCGCGAGCCTTGGTTTTGGGCGCCCACGGTTCCGGCATCGTGCCCTGGCTGCGCTTTGACCAGTTACCACCGTATGTCGGTTGCCCGTTTGGTTCCTGTGGGAAACTTGACTTGTTCCGCCATGTTTTTGGGCTGACCAACTTTATCGACAATGCTCTGAGTGACTCATTTGGATCGGCGGCAAACAACTCCCATCTCGCTGCCCATTTGGCAAAAGTAGACTCGCCGTAGGCGTGCATGCTCTCGTGTTGCTGTTGTTGGTTTTGGGCTGACAGGGGCTCAGTTATTCTGATCCATGTGATCCATGAGGAAAATATAATGATTCAGCGAACTGTCCAATCCCGGTTTTGTGGAGTCGCCTCCTATGGACAAGGCATAACATGTGTGGGCTGCTCCCCAAGACATCACTTGAAAAAGAAGAAGAAATGACCAACTGCGCGCCCTTTCTTTGTGACTTCCTGCTGTATCGAGCTACTCCAAGGTACTGCCAAGCAAAGGGTTCAAGCATCGCCTGGCCTCTTCATCGAAGTTCTCATCCCAGTCTGCCCACTCGTCTTGCAGCGCTGAGACTTCTCCATGGGCCTCGAAAAAACAAATTTCAAGCATGCAAAGCCTGCAATTTTCAGCCAATGCAATTTTCAGCCAGTGCAAAATTCAGCCAAGCTCATCTCATACACCTCTCTCGGCGAATTCACATGCTGGTTAAAGATGTTCAACGCCCAAAGGAACATGCATCGGGAAACACAAAATCAATCAGACCCTAGCACGCCTGACTGTTCTCTGCAGGTTCCAGAGCAATCTTGCGCTCCACAGTCTCGCCGACTTTCGAACCTACCTGGCACTCTGCTGTGTTCGTGGATGCCTGGCACGCTGCCTGCCACGACAGCCAGACTCGGAAGGAGGACTGGATGGTCCGCGCTGCAGCCTGGCGCTGCGCGCCTTTGGCCGCCGCCTCTTTGGCTGCTGCCCACTCTCGGAAGGAGGACTGGATGGTCCGTGCTGCAGCCTGGCGCTGCGCTTCTTTGGCCGCCTCCTCTTTGGCTGCTGCCCACTCTCGGAAGGAGGACTGGATGGTTAGTCGCTGCGCTTCTTTGGCCGCCTCCTCTTTGGCTGCCCACTCTCGCAAGGAGGACTGGATGGCTAGTGCTGCAGCCTGGCGCTGCGCTTCTTTGGCCGCCCCCTCTTTGGCTGTTGCCCACTCTCGGAAAGAGGACTGGATTGTCTGGCGCTGCGCTTCTTTGGCCGCCCCCTCTTTAGCTGCTGCCCACTCTCGGAAGGAGGACTGGATGGTTAGTGCTGCAGCCTGGCGCTGCGCTTCTTTGGCCGCCCCCTCTTTGGCTGCTGCCCAGTCTCGGAAGAAGGACTGGATAGTTAGGGCTGCGGCTTGGCGCCGCGCTTCAATGGCTGCCGCCTCTTTGGCTGCTGCTTCCTCCGTTGCATGGCACTGATGTGATGCCCAGTCACGCAGGAAGCCCTGGCTGGTCAGCGCTGCATCGAGGCAACGCTTGATTTCCCTGCTTAAACCCTTCAAGTTACCTCTTGGCACATCCTGTGAAGGAGAGGTTCCTGACCCAAGCCCACATTTTGCAAGATGAACCTCTTCTGAACGGGGGGTGGGTGACATGTTGACGCTTGAAGCCCTGCGATTCAAAACCAATCTCTGTGCGAGAGCGCAAGAGCACAGCCCGCGGGAAAACATAGAACAACAAATTCAAAACTCAAATGAAAACCCAATCGCCAAGATACCAAGTTTCAAGCTTGAATCAGTTGATCAGCTACATCCCGACTTTGCCCCTTCAGACATTCTCGTCCGAAAGGTAGAGGAGTTCAGCGTTCGGAAGGTCAAACGAAAGAGACCAAGCAGCTCAAGAACCCCCCCCCCGCCCCGCGCATGGCCCCGCGAGCCTTGGTTTTGGGCGCCCACGGTTCCGGCATCGTGCCCTGGCTGCGCTTTGACCAGTTACCACCGTATGTCGGTTGCCCGTTTGGTTCCTGTGGGAAACTTGACTTGTTCCGCCATGTTTTTGGGCTGACCAACTTTATCGACAATGCTCTGAGTGACTCATTTGGATCGGCGGCAAACAACTCCCATCTCGCTGCCCATTTGGCAAAAGTAGACTCGCCGTAGGCGTGCATGCTCTCGTGTTGTTGTTGTTGGTTTTGGGCTGACAGGGGCTCAGTTATTCTGATCCATGTGATCCATGAGGAAAATATAATGATTCAGCGAACTGTCCAATCCCGGTTTTGTGGAGTCGCCTCCTATGGACAAGGCATAACATGTGTGGGCTGCTCCCCAAGACATCACTTGAAAAAGAAGAAGTAATGACCAACTGCGCGCCCTTTCTTTGTGACTTCCTGCTGTATCGAGCTACTCCAAGGTACTGCCGAGCAAAGGGTTCAAGCATCGCCTGGCCTCTTCATCGAAGTTCTCATCCCAGTCTGCCCACTCGTCTTGCAGCGCTGAGACTTCTCCATGGGCCTCGAAAAAACAAATTTCAAGCATGCAAAGCCTGCAATTTTCAGCCAATGCAATTTTCAGCCAGTGCAAAATTCAGCCAAGCTCATCTCATACACCTCTCTCGGCGAATTCACATGCTGGTTAAAGATGTTCAACGCCCAAAGGAACATGCATCGGGAAACACAAAATCAATCAGACCCTAGCACGCCTGACTGTTCTCTGCAGGTTCCAGAGCAATCTTGCGCTCCACAGTCTCGCCGACTCGGAAGGAGGACTGGATGGTCCGCGCTGCAGCCTGAAGCTGCGCTTCTTTGGCCGCCCCCTCTTTGGCCTGACGCTGCGCTTCTTTGGCCGCCCCCTCTGTAGCTGCTGCCCACTCTCGGAAGGAGGACTGGATGGTCCGCGCTGCAGCCTGGCGCTGCGCTTCTTTGGCCGCCTCCTCTTTGGCTGCAGCCTGGCGCTGCGCTTCTTTGGCCGCCCCCTCTTTGGCTGCTGCCCACTCTCGGAAGAAGGACTGGATGGTCCGCGCTGCAGCCTGGCGCTGCGCTTCTTTGGCCGCCTCCTCTTTGGCTGCTGCCCACTCTCGGAAGGAGGCTGCAGCCTGGCACTGTGCTTCTTTGGCCGCCTCCTCTTTGGCTACTCCCCACTCTCGGAAGGAGGACTGGATGGTTAGTGCTGCAGCCTGGCGCTGCGCTTCTTTGGCCGCTCCCTCTTTGGCTGCTGCCCACTCTCGGAAGGAGGACTGGATGGTCCGCGCTGCAGCCTGGCGCTGCGCTTCTTTGGCCGCCTCCTCTTTAACTGCTGCCCACTCTCGGAAGGAGGACTGGATGGTCGTCGCTGCAGCTTGGCACTGCGCTTCTTTGGCCGCCTCCTCTTTGGCTGCTGCCCACTCTCGGAAGGAGGACTGGATGGTTAGTGCTGCAGCCTGGCGCTGCACTTCTTTGGCCGCTGCCTCTTTGGCTGCTGCCCACTCTCGGAAGAAGGACTGGACGGTCCGCGCTGCAGCCTGGCGCTGCGCTTCTTTGGACGCCGCCTCTTTGGCTGCTGCCCACTCTCGGAAGAAGGACTGGATGGTCCGTGCTGCAGCCTGGCGCTGCGCTTCTTTGGCCGCCGCCTCTTTGGCTGCTGCCCACTCTCAGCCTGGCGCTGCGCTTGGCCGCCTCCTCTTGGCTGCTGCCCACTCTCGCTGGACAGCCTGGATGGTCCGGCTGCTGCCCAAAGAAGGACTGGATGGTCCGCGCTGCAGCCTGCTGCGCTTCTTTGGCCGCCGCCTCTTTGGCTGCTGCCCACTCTCGGAAGGAGGACTGGATGGTTAGTGCTGCAGCCTGGCGCTGCGCTTCTTTGGCCGCCCCCTCTTTGGCTGCTGCCCACTCTCGGAAGAAGGACTGGATGGTCCGTGCTGCAGCCTGGCGCTGCGCTTCTTTGGCCGCCGCCTCTTTGGCTGCTGCCCACTCTCGGAAGAAGGACTGGATGGTCCGCGCTGCAGCCTGGCGCTGCGCTTCTTTGGCCGTAGCTTCCTCTTTCGCTGTTGCTTCATGGCACGCCGTCTGCGACGACGCTCTGTCACAGCCAAGCAGCCGGGGAAGCCTTGGTGGGTGGGCATAAGTGATGGACGCGGGGGGGCGTGACATTGAGTCTGGACTAAACCTTGCCCTGAACGGATGTTTCTGCATTTCTCCAGGAGAGCGAGCCAGAGTGGGAGAAGGCCTTACTTGGATAGTTGGATCCAGTGCGCCTAGTCTTGCCCTTGACACACCACCAGGAAACTAGATCAGTGCCATCATGCCATCGGCAAGCTGAAGTTGGTCCCCCTAAGGCAAGTAGTCGACCACCACACCTCCATGTTCATGTCCATTTGCGGCGGCCGTGGTGAACACAATCATAAGTTGGCTTGGAAGACCCTCGTCATCCGTATCTAGTGAACCTTATGGAAAACTGAGATTTCTTGGAAGCCCCGTGGCCATGAGAACCGGCTTCGAGGCCCCGGCGACCAGCTCGAAGCAGCTCTCGGCCCCACTCGGCCGGGCCTGCGAATGGTGGGAGCCAGCTGGGTGAGTTTGTTGAAGATTGCCCTTTGGAGCTTGGTTTGGGGACGAGACAAGGAAAACCACCATTTGTGCGGCTGAACCAGTTGTCAAAAAGCATGTTAGAGCTGGTCGCCGCTTGCAAGTTGTGCAAAGCCGGTTGCAGCTTGTGCCACCGGTGACCCAGTTGGAATGCGGACCCAAGATGTTGGAACTGATGGTTTAGTTTGCAACAGTTAAGGAAATATGTCCGGTTCTATTCCGAAATAAAATTTGGACGAGCAGCCAGCTGCCGTGCCTCGACCACTTAGGAAACCCTGGAAGGCCCAACCGAAGGCGTCATCCACACGCACAGGCGAGCATTTGGACAGATGAAACACAGGGAGCCACTTGTTAGTATCAATCAACTGGAACAATTCGAGAAGGATCAGCTCAGTTCTACAAAAGAACGAATTGCAGCTGTGTCAGATTGAATATTGTCTTAAATTGTATCCGCAAGTCTCATTCTGAGCATGTCTCAAAATGTCTGTCGCTTGTATCCCTGCATTCTGTCCCGAGCCTCTGCCAGCACTCTGCGCTCGTCTCCTGTGCGCTGGTCCAGTGGCCGCCCTGTCGATGCACTCTAAACGTTGCTGAATGATCCTACCCTCCCACCAACTAACATGGAAGTGCAAAAGGGCCCTTTCCAAGAGGACAGTCTTTCTACAAGTCTGTGCACTTCCATGGAATCGCTGGGAGGGTATGTGCGGCCAATTCATGTTGCTTTTCAGGGGTGGCTTCCTTCGGCTTCCCAAGGGCGTGGTGGGCAATGCCTGGCCTGATTGGCCAAGCATCCAAAGGGCAGCTAAGAACTAAGGAGCGAAGGCACGCCCAAACTGGCCCGTGCTCGAATTCCAGGAGAAGGCCTATCTCTTGGAATGCTCATGAACATGGTTTTCATCATGACCCATCGCAATCAACCTGTTGCGGCACTGCAATAAATATGCCCTGGGTGTTTGATATTTTCTGACCGGCGCACGCAAACAGGTCCGCTGAAACACTCGAATCCGGCAAAAGCACAGGCCAAACCTCTATCACCCCTGCCTCATCCTCAGATACCTGGCCATCGGATGCCTTGCACAGGCTGGCTGTGGGTCTATCTCGGTCATTTGGCCTTCCTCCTTGTTCCTCCATCGATTGCCTTCCTCCTTGTTCCTCTACCAACAGTTCGCTGTGAAGCGGCGCCACGTCCAAATCACTGACGCGCCTCCGGCAAGGCCTGCGATTTTGCTTCGCGGATCCGAAGTGTCAAAACCACGTCAGGGAAGGCCATAGAGCTACATCCGAGAAAAGCTTCTCCGAAATTCAGAGTAAACGAAAGCTAGGACCCGCGTCATGCGACGGCAACAAGGGAATGCAAAAAATATTTGGAGTTCAGACACAGCTTCCGGTCAGTCAGGAGCCTTTCTCCTTTGCATTTTGTGGGTTAGATCAGCTGCAGACACACAAATGAAGCCGCAATACATTCGGGAGACTCGGCCTTTGTTTCTCACCCCGCTTCGTGATTGTCAAAAAGCTTGGGCCCCAAGTTCAAAAAAAATGCTACCAACCCCGCTGAGCGTGAGCTTCCTTCTGCCATGCGACGAGGGGCTACCTTTTGTTCAATCATCGTTGGGTGCCGCCCAACGGTGTCCCTGTGGTCGGACTGAGGACATCTTCCAGCACATCTCCAACACCAAACAGATCCAAAAGCAGGCAGTTGTGTAGAGGAAACTCCTCTGGTTCCACAATGACACCAACGAAACCCTACGACCCCCCAAGGAGCCTCCCCGGGCTGGACACGAAGCACCCAAGCCTGCCAAGCACGGTCGGCGAGAGTTGCAGGTACTTTCGCCGAACACCTCAAAGGGCGCGTGTTTGATATTTGAATTTAAAGGGACAGCTCTCCAAAACAAAGAAGAACAAGAAGAAGAAGAAGAAGCACGATTGAAGATCTGGGAGAATTAAGGCAAGAAAAAAGAACGTGTCCCGCGCGTTCTTCTATCAGACACAGCCCGACTCTCAACTGCTCATCAATGCACTGACAATGTTCTGCAAGCAGGGTGGTCAACTTGAAGTGTGGTTGCGTTGCTCATTCCGTGCGTTGTTAAGATGTTGTCTTGTATGGGGTAACATTGCTTTTGGGCCCGCACGCGGGTTGCAGCACTTGGCAAAACATGAGCTTCCAGAAAGACGGAGCAACTGACGGACGTCCTGGCAACTTCATGTGTCAGCAGTCACGCACTTGCAGGGAGGTTTCTCCCAAAGAAAAGTACACCCAGAGCTAGGCTTCCTATGGCAAGCACAAAACCCCATCTCAACATCTGGCAGTGTCAAAACTGGTCATCCCTTCACTTGGTTTTGCCCTTGGTGCCCGCTTTTCACACCAACAAGTTCCTGACACCTCATGCGGCCAATGGCCTGTCGCGCTTCCCCGGCGTCTGCTCGTTGTGACTCGCAGACCGCCTCCTCGCGCTATCCATGGCATGAAGGCCTTGCCCCAATAAAGCTTTCCTCACGTACCTGGTGGATAAGCGAGCTGAGGCTGGGTCGCTGGGTCGCTCCGAAATCCCTGTCAAAGTTGACAAATGGTTCCTGAAAAGCGACCCCACAGGACAAAACTCAAATATTGAAGTGGATAGCTGTCAAAGGCATCCCTGTGCAGCCCTCGGTTGTAATCCCCCACCCACGAATCAAAGAGCCAAACTGCCGGTCAACGGTAAACAGCACAAAATTAAGAAGAGTCAAGTGTTGCCAGGCCAAACACTCCTGTCGCACAAGGGCGATGAAGGTGGCGCGTGCAGGAGGCAGGGGGTAGCAGGACTATTCTGAGAAGGTGTCCATTTCCTAAATATTTACTATATTGTAGTATAACCCTTATGGAGCCACTATATAAAGGGCATATCCCACTTTTTGTGCGGAAGCCATATTAGAATTATCAGCCAGCGCGAGCGCCATTTCTACATCCAACAAGCGCTCCTTCCTCGCCTAATGTTTCTCAAAGCTCAAGCAAAAGCTCTGGCAAGTCGAGCCTAAGCCACACTTGAGACAGGTCAAGGACATGAACTAAGCCGCGGAGGTGGCTTGCTTTCCCTCTTCCGTTTGCACGCGTCGTTGGGTGACCTTTCATGGAAGGGGTCTTCAACCTTCGCGAGGGGAATGGCGCCTGATTTATACAACAGCCATTCACAGCCCAGTGCCCCGGGTCCTGTGTTGGCTTCGGCTTGGCGGGCGTCACCTGGGCCACAGCGAGCCTTTCGGATCTGAGCCCTGTCCGAAGTTGGTGCTCAAAGTGACTTGGTTTCATCTTGGGATCCCTAATGACAAGTGCCCGGCAAGAGCCGAAACTTGCGGCACTCAACATACACTTCAATAGGTCAGGGGGGTCAAAGCTGCAAAGTGTATTTCCTATGCTCCAGGCTCCCATACAACTCCAATGAAAAAGCAGGCTTTCCCTCCGTTTCACACTCGAACCCCCGCCAATAAAGGTACTTGGCCTGGTACACTTTGATTGATTGGCTCGCAATGCTTAGAAACAAATCCGATGCATTCTACAAGAAACCGTTCATGAAAGGATTCTTCACGAGCCAGCTCAAAATGTACCCGAAAGGATGGCGTTGCGCGACCCCTTCTCCGACCAGCGTAGCATGCTGGTCGGAGAAGAAGCTACTGTAAGAACTGACCTGCTCTGAAACTGACCAGCGGTGGTCTGAAGCCCATTTCTGAATGACCGGGCTCTTGCAAGGAAACCAAGGGTTTTGATGGGGCAAAGCTCTTGTATGACGCTGCCCCAAAACCGTGAGTGATTACACACCAGGCCACCGCGCTGACGCATCCAAAGCCAGGCGGACCTTGTCCTCGCCTGGAAGCGGGAGTTTTGCACAAAGGCGGAAACACCAGGCCCATTCTCTCCTTTCTATAATATGAGTATGTGTCCAAATAGAGATTGTTTGTGGCCAGTCTTACCATCTGCATCGCTCCTGAAACGAATACCTGGCGCACAAGACCTTGGGAAAGTGGTAGGAAGGGAAGCACTTCTTCATAATGAAACAAATGAGCATTTCCTTCCGCCATCTCTTCCCATGTACTGTAATCTCTGTCAGAATGATAAGTGAGCCTGCCACCGTCACCACCGAAAAGGGGAGAGTCAAGTACTTGGAGCACGTACTCGCAGCTGGAAACAACATGTGCGGATCGCTGAGGTGTGGTTCGTTGTTCAATCAGTTGTATTTGGTGGGAGGCGGAAGGGGGCCTCCAATGTTTTCAAGCGAGGGCCAAAGGCTTGCCCAAGCGCAGGCCAGCAAATGTTCAAGAGCCAAGCCGGCTCTTCTGGCGACATAAATGATTGAAATGAAAGTCTATAGTGACTTGCCAAGCATTAATGCTTTGGCTCAAACTGAACACAAAGACAACCCCAACCTGGCTTCCTGACTGGTCCCCACATGTTGAGATAGAAATGCCAAGGTCTTCTACTTTCTTTCCAGTGAGCAGTGTTGGATCGCAAGTTGCTCCGCAAAGTGCAGCTGTATCAAGGCAATCGGCATCCACCGAAACCTGCCTGGCGACTGGTGGAGGAACCAGCCGAAGCTCCTCAACCTGGGTAGGAGTCGCAACAAATAAGCAGAGGTAGACTCCGGGCGCAAAACACATCCACTAACCAAGCAGTTGGGCAATCTGTCTACCACATCACAGATCTCGCCAAGGAAAAATATCCATGACCAACCCAAAAGAACAGTGAAGATCGGTGGAGTTAAGCCTCACGACTCAAAAGTGCTTCTCTCTCTGGCTGACAAACTTCGCCAGCTGAATGCCTTCACGGCTTCCATCACTTCAGTGTGCACCTCCAGGATATCCCCCGGTCGAGCAACAAACTACTCCCAGGGGCACGCAGAGGGGAGCGCAAACTGCGCAGCTTGTGAGCACCGTGAAAAGCCAAGGCTGGGCACATCTAGTGCTCACAGCCAGCGGAACGCGGTGCTGATGGCATAGCTTGATACGGCTCAACATGGCTTTGTATGCTTTGGCATGGTGTGGCTTGGCATTCTTTGGGACACTGCGAGGCCTTTGACAACCTCAGCAGCACCATTGGAGCCCCGTCAGGCTCCACGCAATCCACCAAACCCGGCGTTCCTCCGCGCCAGCCTCCGAGACGTGAAGAGCCCGAACAAGTCCAAAAGCTCCCGAGTCCAGAAGCTTCAGTTTCAAGGTCACACGCGACACCAAGCTCCATCTGTTCGCCCCGGCCAACAGATCCAACATCTAGACAATGTGTGCCTTCTTGGCGCTTGCGCGCTCATTGCTGCAAAAGCTTGCCGCATCCCGCGGCGGCCTCCAACATTACAATCCGCATGGCCTGCCCTCCATCTTGCGCTCACCTGTTTAGAATGACAAGGTCGCAAGCTCGGTGCCTACACGTCTGCCTGGCTTAATGCTAATTTACACTCACCAAAATCTCATCATACTCCAAAGTAGGGTTTAATTGAAGTTCAATCTTTGCTTGAGCCATGGTCAATTCTTGAAGGGTCAAAGAATGGTGACAAATATCAAAATAGGGGCGTCATGAAGTCAACAACTGCAAATTCAGGACGAGCTGTGTGGGCTTGTAATAATTTGTCTGGCCTGATGTAAAACACACTGAACTCTTAAGGATCTTCAGTGGCCACATCCTACTTCAAGTCTCTAGAAACCGACCATGACAGTTACAACAAAAGGGATGGCCATACTGTAGCTTCTATCAGCCATGCTTGCGAGCTGCGGCCTTACAGTGTGCACCTCCAGGATATCCCCCGGTCGAGCAACAAACTACTCCCAGGGGCACGCAGAGGGGAGCGCAAACTGCGCAGCTTGTGAGCACCGTGAAAAGCCAAGGCTGGGCACATCTAGTGCTCACAGCCAGCGGAACGCGGTGCTGATGGAATGGCAGCGGCCTAGTTCCAACGACTTCAGCATGGCTGAGCATAGCTTGATACGGCTCAACATGGCTTTGTATGTTTTGGCATGGTGTGGCTTGGCATTCTTTGGCACTGCGAGGCCTTTGACAACCTCAGCAGCACCATTGGAGCCCCGTCAGGCTCCACGCAATCCACCAAACCCGGCGTTCCTCCGCGCCAGCCTCCAAGACGTGAAGAGCCCGAGTTTCAACAAGTCCAAAAGCTCCCGAGTCCAGAAGCTTCAGTTTCAAGGTCACACGCGACACCAAGCTCCATCTGTTCGCCCCGGCCAACAGATCCAACATCTAGACAATGTGTGCCTTCTTGGCGCTTGCGCGCTCATTGCTGCAAAAGCTTGCCGCATCCCGCGGCGGCCTCCAACATTACAATCCGCATGGCCTGCCCTCCATCTTGCGCTCACCTGTTTAGAATGACAAGGTCGCAAGCTCGGTGCCTACACGTCTGCCTGGCTTAATGCTAATTTACACTCACCAAAATCTCATCATACTCCAAAGTAGGGTTTGATTGAAGTTCAATCTTTGCTTGAGCCATGGTCAATTCTTGAAGGGTCAAAGAATGGTGACAAATATCAAAATAGGGGCGTCATGAAGTCAACAACTGCAAATTCAGGACGAGCTGTGTGGGCTTGTAATAATTTGTCTGGCCTGATGTAAAACACACTGAACTCTTAAGGATCTTCAGTGGCCACATCCTACTTCAAGTCTCTAGAAACCGACCATGACAGTTACAACAAAAGGGATGGCCATACTGTAGATTCTATCAGCCATGCTTGCGAGCTGCGGCCTTACAGTGTGCACCTCCAGGATATCCCCCGGTCGAGCAACAAACTACTCCCAGGGGCACGCAGAGGGGAGCGCAAACTGCGCAGCTTGTGAGCACCGTGAAAAGCCAAGGCTGGGCACATCTAGTGCTCACAGCCAGCGGAACTCGGTGCTGATGGAATGGCAGCGGCCTAGTTCCAACGACTTTGGCACAATCTGCCTTGTTTTGACACAATTAGTGAAGCCCCCGGCATTGGAGTTGTGTCAAGAGGCTCACAAGGAAGGCGTTCAATCCAAGACCTTGGATGAAGTTCAGGCCGATGAGCTGGAAACTTCTAGTTGTCTGTTCACGTGCAGAGAGAGCAGCCATGTGACCAGATCATCAGAGCATCCACTCAGCAATGCGCCACGTCATTTGCTTGGCGCCCGTATTCGAGTGGATTGGCTCACAAGACGAACATCGCAAAATTGGTTGACACATATTATGGAGTTCATGCCTCTGCCGGAGACCCCATCTCACGCATGCAAACCGCATACAAAGACCGGCTTCGCTCAAGCCTGAAAAAGGCGGCTACTCCGCTCTCGCCAATGACCTTTGAAACGGTGTGGCAAGTGCCCGTGCGCTCATCCTGGACTCCCTCAGAATGACCCGACCAACGTCCGCTGTGTTCGTTGCCTTCCCCTCTCAGCCTGAATGACTCGGTGCAAAGGACCACCTTCTGGAAAGTATGGTCCAGTATGGTATCTTCCTACACATCTGGTCCTACAAACAAATGCGGGTGTCTCAACATTGCTAAACCCCGTTTCCTGGAACAAGCAACGAGGGTGCAACATGCCCAATTCCCTCGTTTCTCCTCCTGTGTACCCTCCCACGTCTCTCAGATCCCCGACCTTACAGACAACATCATCGCACCGATTCGACACGCGGCCCGAGCCACAAGTTGTCTGGAGCCGAGCGGAAAAGGCAGTCCGCAAGGGCGAGGTTGGAAGCCACACAAAGCAGAAGCACTTCCATGGTGGGAAAGCAGGTGGGGAACTTTGTGGTCTGGGTTTCTTTTCCGCAAGTCAAGGGGAGAGCCTTCAAGGTTGACTTCTGGATGTATCACTTCCCTCAACCACTATCAAAAGGCAAAGGGCTCCCAAGTTTGTCTTAGTCCAGCCCCGTTCCAAGCAGCCTCAGCTTGGTTTGCTTAGCCCTCCTCGGCTAACTCAATTCGATATCTTTGCTTTTTGTCCAGCTGACACAGGGGGTACCCCTCTTACAAAATGCAAATTGTTCTGCTTACCCACGAAGGGTAAATATGAGTGTGTACCAAAACGGAGTTGAAGGCGATTCTGGAAGCATGACTCGCGCTCGAATCGCCACACGGTTGCCTGCGGGTGAATACTCGGCCATCAAGGCGGTGTTAGAGTTGTTATGTCAACTAAGGGACTTGCGTAGTTCGGAAAACACGTTCCAACCCGCCGATTACCCACGCAGCACGGGCTCAGCCATGTCCTCGACCAAATGGGTTGGTCATGTTCAAATCTTGTGGGGCTGCGGTGCCTTTCAATCGTCAAAAGAGTAAAAAATCAACAACACGTCTCAAGCGAAACAGCCAGGCCCCACGAAAACAACCAACCCACGCGGATGAACACATGGCCTCCTTTTTTGGACCAATGATGGCGCTATTGAGGGGGTGCCAGACCGAATCGTCGCTGTCCTCCCAGCAGATGGGACCCGGAGCAAGCCTTGACCTATATGCCAAGCAACCTGAGCCCTTTGTCGAAACTCGGGACCCTCGGACTGTTTCAGGAGGGAAACATCATGACACCTAGTATCCAATGGGCCCCCTAGATTTTTAATCTTTGCCATGTGCGACTCACCAGGTCAGCCACCTGCCTGGGAGAGAAGTGGGTTTCACCACTGATGGATCCGCCCGCGCAGACGATGAGGGGGAAGGACGATTTTTCGGCGCAGTCTTCTGCCCTGGAGAACCTGGAGAAATAGGGGGCCCAATCTTGAACACGGAATGTGTTGGACCGTGCCCCTGCCAGGGCCATGTTCAAGTCTGGTGCTTGCTGTGCTTGAAACAGTATGCTTCTAAGAGATTCTAGCATGGTGCTTGGTCTTCTCCTTGCTCATTTCGATCAGCGAGCGGGAAAAGCTTTGAGTTGAGCTTGTTCTTGCGCGAGAGCCGCGGAACCTGATGGCGACCTTAAACCGAACTTCCCCCTTCGGACGAGCAACGCAAGAGACGTGAGACGAATTCCGCCGAATGGGCCGCATGCCAGCCTCGGGCTATGAGAGGCACACCCATCACTCATCACACTTTCAGAAAGGAGACTGCGAAGGCTGAGCCCTACTTCTTCAAGTTTGCATCTTTTTTTTAGCAGAAAACGAGCCCACAGTCTTCAGTCGCAGGCACAATTCCTGAAATCTGACCCACTCGGGCAGCGAGCTGTGCATGGGGCTTCCAAAAAGCCCCAGCGTGAAAACCCAAAAACCGGGGAAACCGGCCGGCGAGCTCGGCCGGCGCCGAGAGTGCTGCCCGGTGCTGCCGCAACACAAATGTGGGTGTCTCATTTTTGTTGGCAGTCGGCACCCACGTTCGGGGGGTGGTTTGAAAGAAAGAGGCCAACTACCGACAATGCAACAGGAGTCGTTGGAGCGCCCCAAAACCCAAAAGGGTGTTGGGATGTCTGGCTTCCCAAGTTTGAAGGGAGAATCCCGGCCGAAGCTTTTGGGCAACGCGGATCATTCGCTTACCTCAAGCAACCTAGAGCATCCCCTGGCCGGGGTCAACTCGCTATCAGTCTCTTGGGTTTTCTTCCACGGTCATGGCCTGTTGCTCCGTCTTGCAGGGCAATACACGCGGGAACCCGTCAAAACACCCCTTGACGTGTCGGAAATCTGGAAATGACTCTCGATCAAAGGGAGCTTGGACAACCCCAGGCAGGGTTCACTGCCGGCCGGTTTTCCTCAGGGGTGGATTGGGAAACAGGGGGATTACGACTTCGAAGGCGGCTGCGCCTGGCGGTCAATGCGCTCGAAAGCAAACCATGCGCGTATCGAGTCCTAAATGATGGGGGACCCCACAAATGGATGGGGGGACCACAACAACACACCCATTCGTTGGAAAGACTCATATAGGTTCATTCGCCCTATCCTGGATCCTTCGGGAGATGACCTCGTCGCCACGCGCTTGCTTGGATCGAGGAGCCTTGTGACAACCAGCAAATACACACGGACCTGCGACGCCCCAATCTGAACAGGCTGTGGATCACATTAAACACCCTCCTTGAGTTCAAACGAGGCAGCTGAAAGTCCAGGCAAAAACAACGAGCATGCGGATGGGTCCTATCCGAGGCCCGGGTGGCACATGTCGGCACGCCGAATGCATCAACTCTCCGTCCGCGCCTCCTTCGATTGCTCCTCCAGCACTGCCCTACCCAGCGAGGGGATGAGGCATTGCCTGGAGAGAGAAGGGCAAGCCCACAAGGCTCTGTGGGGCAATGGGTGAACCAAAACAAGCAAAAATATGCGCCTCATCTCTGCCGCCTTCACGAAGAACTCGTGCGTTCCAGCCTGCGGCAAGTCATTGGGCCCCAATGGTTGTTCAAACGGCAACATAAGCCTCACAGAGAGCTCCAAACGGCACTCATCTGTCGGTTTTTGCCATAAAAGTCTGGGCAAGCTACGAATCCGCAAATAAAGGTCTTGCATCATGATCTTTTGCTGGTTTTATTCCAAAAGCAAATACCATGGAAGCAGACAGTCTTCTGAAGCCTTTCTGGCTTCCGTGAATGTTTAAAACAGGCAACTGTAACGGGGTAAACCTTCCTGCTACAAGGGGCTTCTCGGCTGGTGGTGATTGTTTGACTGTACCAAATGTGGGCATGTGTCAAAATAGCGTGACCCACAAAAAGGCGTGCTTCTCCTTTGGCTTCCCTTTAAACCAACCCCGAAAAGGTTGCCAACTCAAAAAACACACACCCAACGATACCTGGAGTCTCCATGACCTTCAAAAAATTGGTTCATTACCCAAGATACAGGGGTAGTGACGCTTTTAAAGGGTCAGAAGATGTCAGAAGGAGACTCCGGGTACACCCAATCCGCACACCCCATCCGAAGCTCCCCGTCCACACCGTCGATTGCGCCTGGATGGACATCGAGGCCGAGACCGGAACGGGCTGCGAGGGTTCCAGCACGCAGGAGAGCCGGCGCCAGGTTCCTGCGGATTCGATTCCGCACCTCCGGGAACCAACACGGCGGCCATTTGGCTGTGCCTTCGGTTTAGGGGGCACCCACTAAAATGGTGTCGTTGTCCTGTTGGTTTCCCGTTAAACGCCACAAAAATAGGGGGACCCTCAAAAACAACACTTTTGAGGGAGTCCCAATTTGTGCTGAAGGCATCACTTGTTCGTGGGTATAGTTTTTGTTGAGGCATCCACTTTGGGGGGGCTGCTTTTCATGGGAACCGAAAGGAAACTGCCCCACTTTAGGGCTCAGTTTGTGTAGACAGTGCAGACAAGCCCAAGTGGAGTTCACCCGTGCTTTTGAGTAAATGTTCCCAAAGCAGTGACTGAACATGCACATGCATTCTGGGTGTAAGTTTCTGAATCCAAGTTGTACCATGATCATCATGTTCTCTCGAAACCCTTCATCTGTGTTCCGAAGTCGGTGAGTTGCATTGATCAGAATTCTGCTTTGAAGTCCTATAGCTAGAGTCTTGGGGCTGCTTTCAAAGGGAAAGCAAAGGGACGCGACCTTTTTTTGAAAAAAAAATGGAACGCATGTGCCCCTCAGGTGTAAGGACAGCGCCATTGGTGGAGCTGTTGTCCCTCATCTGCCAGCGGCTTCCTGAAAACCTGAGCTGTCACATGGGTCAAAACCCAATGAATTTCTGTGGGTCGCGAAGCGCTTTTTTGGCGCTCTTCGACAGACTCGGAGAGTCATGACCTTCCCTACACCCAAAAAGACCATGGAATTCCAGGGGTTTTGTCCTCTAACTCAGCCGCCCCCCATTCAGATCGGGTTGCAAAGAGGCGGTACCTCGCTCAAGATTTGCAGCTACCCCAATGACATGGGAAACTCATGTGTTTTTTGTGTGTGAAAGTTTGTGAGTCCCCACGTCCCTCCCAAATTGACCAAAGCTTGGTGCAACCTCCTTGAGCAAGGATCAGAAGCGGCTTCTCAGGGTTTGGTCCCCGGCTCGAAGATGCAGTGCACCCGGGATACCGAGGCAAGCTGGGAGTCCGTGACCTTCAAAACCGAAGGGAGGGCTCCGAACTTCCTGTTGCTGCTTTGTTGTGGGGGGGGGGCGGGTGGCGGGGGGAGGGGCGGATCTTCGAGTTTTGCCCAGGGAAACTGCAAACCAGATGCATTTCAAATAGCACCATGCCTGGATCAAAATTCATGGGTCTCATTCATTGGGGGACAGGAGGCGATAAGACCATCGACGTGTCCACGTACCAAAGTCCAAAATGTCCACACCTTGGTACAAGTAGAGTGGCAAGCCTCGTCCCCTCAAAAGAAGCCTTCCTGGAACCCTTGGAAATCATCTAGATGTCATTCCCTACACACTTTACGGACAAAGGTAAACAGTGCGCCAAGAATGTTAAACATGTTTCAACGAATACTGCTCGCACTTAATGCATGTCCAGCTTCCCTAAAATGGGAAGGTTCTGGGAGGCGTGACAAGAAAAAAACCTTCAACAAGTTCTTGTGGTTCAGACTTTCGAAACAAAAAGTAAGTGAATTTCAATAGCCCTTGTGAATGTTGCGGTTTGCTTTCGACATTCCCCAAACAACAAGTCCCCCCCGCACCCCCCCACCACTTCTTTGATTCCCTTCCAAAGCCGCGTGCTTCCCCGGCCTGGATGGTATTACCCTCACCTCGGCCAAGTGTGCTCACCTGGCAAGGACAGCACAGCAAGCACCAAGGGTTGCAAACTGACACAAGGGCCGAAAAGGAAACCACTGCCAATCGTCTACCCTTTCAGTTTGGTCATGGGGCTCGGGACGCTTTCAGCCCGCTGTGGAGATGTGTTTCCAGAACATGCTCAGCTACGATTTCCGTCCAAATGCTACTGCTACCTCACTAGATTCACTTCGGCTGCAAAGATACACTGAAATCAATGTGCCAAAAATCAACAAACCGGAATCTCATCAACAACCAATACCCATCGACATACCATTTGTTTCACATCACTAACCCACCAAAACTCCCATCCCACTATCTCATCATTGCAGCAACGGCCCGCCAACATCAAAAAAAACACACCTTCTCTTTCATGCCTCAAGGGCCTCTCCAAGAGTATGGCAGCTTCAGTCGGGGGGGCACTCGAGTCGACGGCTCCACCCTATCAGACAGGACGATCTTCTCGCCCATGCGTGGACCTGGCACAAGAAGCCCAGGCTCCAAGCCCGTGAATCTCGAACAGCTCTCATGCAAAGAGCGCCCCGTACCCCCGTGCAAAAGAGCACATGCGAGTTGAAAGCCGGGACTCTGGGATATGTTGGCCAACATGTTGGCAGGATGCAGGATGCTCCAGCGGAACTGCACATCTGGAGATTGCCCAAGACAAATTTTGGAGTAGATGGTCTGTCCATCTGTTCGGCTGCTTTCCGTGCTGACTTTATTCCAGTTGGCGATGTTGAGAGACAGCTTTCAAACGTTCTTGATGACAGCTTATGTTCCTAAACACTCTCAGCAAAACACAGCTGTATAGCCTCAGCTTCTAGGACCCCTGTGTTTTTCACATGAGACACCAAAAAATGACAAGCAATGGCAAAGGCGGTTTCTCGCCGGTTGCATGGACCTCACATGTCCTGGGAGTAGCCACAGGACTCCGTTGACCGTTATACGCCTGAGATAAAGTCCAGCTCCAGCGGGGCCACAGGAATGCTGATGCCAGACCTGAAAAACAAGAGTGGGATCTTCGCACAATTCGAGCACAACTGACAGCTGACCATTTCAACCCCCACAAACCAATTCATTTGTGCAAAGTGGTTTGGCGTTTCTCTGCATCCATCTCCTGGCATCACACACTCTGAGAACAACTCATGCAAACAAAACCAGTCGTTCTTCAGCGACCTGCCGAGCCAATTCGGACCCAGTGGTACCCAATTGCATGCAGACAGTCGGCGCCTCCGGTTCCCAGGGCACCCGGCTGTATCCGGCAACGGCTGTCCTCGCTGCGCCAGGCCTGCAAGGGGCAAAGGGTGAAAAACGGTCCGGCGGGCCACATAGCTCAAAGCCCAACGGGCACAGGGACATTGCCGGGAAATGCAATCAAAATAAGTCAACCCAACACCAAAGTGGAGGACGGCATCGTCAAAGAGTAGCGTTTGGACCTCAACCCGAGATGCGCCCTCGCTGTCCAACATAAATGGGAGCGTGGGCTGTTGTAGGAACAACTTTCGACCTCATGGGTGTAGCTTCCGAGTTTGGAGAAAGCCTCATGCTTCTGATCCTGGGACAACTCCTCTTGGCATGGCCATCCCTTCATTCACAAGAACCAACCTATACAACAATGAACTGACCACCACCACTGCTACCAACCAACACCAGCACTCACACCAACACCAACACCGCCAACATATTTCAGCAAAACAGGGTTGGTCTTCCGTTGGTGCCAACGGCCCTTCCTACGCCCACGGCCTCCGATCGGAATGAGGCACAAAGCCGAGCGGAGGAGCTCATCCATCTCGGCCGGCCGCTGGGCTGCACTGGTCGATCTACCGCTCGTAATCCGCGCTAATTCCGGCAAATGAGACTCCTGCCTGCACAGCTGCGTTTTGAAAGCTCCATACGCAATCCACACAAAGGGTATCCGAAAAACAAGATATCGGCCATCAGGCCATCGCCCCGGTCAGGCCAACTTGCACAAAGACGTGAGGCGCAAGCTTTCTGTGCGAAACTTTTAGTGAGTTCCCCCATATCCCACCGTAGACTCCCGCGCTTCCACGCCCCGAGGCGGGTGTCTCTGAAATGAGGGAAAACTCCAAAATGTGTCCCTTTGCTTCGGAGCTCTCCAAAATGGGTCCCGCGCCCCTTGGCTTTGCGGGAGCTCATCTGCGACAGCTCCGCCTGGATGTGAGCGGCGTGCGTTTTTTGGAGTTGGTGCCCTTTGTGTGTGTGTGTGCTTTGGAGGGTTCCCTTTTTGGGGTCGGCTTAAAGGGAAACCTAAAAGGAAAATCGAAGAATTTTGGGGGGGTCCGAATGATCCCTATTTCACATACCCACGAGCGAAACGACAAGCGCAAATGTCGGCTCGGACACCCCTGCCCCAAGAAAAGAAAAGGAACAAACAGGGAACAATCCTCAGACCTGGATCGTGATCTTGACTGAGACCCGTTTGCAACAGAGAGGTCCTTGAAAAAAAGTATCTTAGCCACTGCCAAACTCTGCCTGTGGACTGGGGGTGGTCATGAGTGATGGACTCAACTGGGACTCCAAAATCAGAAGCTGGACATGAGCTGAAATCCCAGTGCAACCAGCTCAACACCGGCAACCTCTGGATTCCACAGGGAAAATCCGCCGGCCTGGAGGTCTTCGTCCTCGGATTGCTCACCTTAGAGTCGGGCGACTGGAATGGGCGACGCTCCAAAAGTCGCCACAAGCTGCGCATTAAATTTTTGTGCCTTTGAGGGTATGTTCTCTTCGGCTTCTCGACCAGCGCGGGTCGTTCGGTCACGTTGAGAGCTCTGCACTTAACAAAGACCTGCTACGGGCTGAAATATGAGGGTACCCATTTTAGGCTTTTAAAGGGAAACCAATGTGGAAAACCAGCAGTTGGAGGGTCCTCCTATTTGAACGCACACCCACACTCGAAGAGTGGAAGCCAAAATCCAAATTGCCCTTCGGCACACCCAGTCCCTTTGCCTTATGCGTCGATCGGCGGATCCGTCGCCACAACCTCTTTGTTTTGAGAGTCAGGGGCACAACTTTAAAGTCGAAATTCATCGGGCAACTCTACAGTCTGCAACTCGAGGCGAAAGGAGCAACGGAAACTAGCAGCCATCCACCTTCAGAACGAGTCAGAGCCGCTTGGGAAAGCGCATGTGTTGTAGGTCTCGTTTTCATTGAACCACCCGCTTTGGGTATGTGCCAAAATAGAGGGACCCTTCAAAATGGTGGCTTGGAAACCCTCCACACCCCGCTGGAGTCTGGGCTCCCCTGGCAGTTGCTCCTGAGAAACAGCCCGGAGCCAGGTCTCACATCTTCAAAGGAGGAAATTCGGAAAGCACCAGAGCTTTTGATTGCCCAGAAAATGGCTTCAGAATCCAGAACCACTGGGTCAAAGGGGAGTTTTAGACACAGACACCGCTAGGCTGCTGCGTGTGCGTCCTGATTTGTCTCAAGCCGGGCGCAACCACGCGTTGAACGTCAAGTGCCGTGGGAAGCAGCAAACACGGCCATAAACATAACATTGGGAACGAGGGATGCAGACCTTAGAAAGAGGGACGGAGTGAAGGGAGGTACTGTGCTTCAGCGCCACCAGAATACGCACGGGCTGTATCCATCCCTACAAAAACTAGAGCTAGGAGAGATCGGAAAGTTACGTTCTCTCTCGGAGTTCCCTATCAATTCTCAAGGCGCAAAGACCTTTTGGCGGGTCACCCAATCAACATCCATTCCCTTGAAGCACAATATTCTGCCTTGGTAAAGACTGCACTGGCCATCTTGATTTGTCCCAGCCAGGGCTGGCTAAAGCAAACGGCATGTCAAAGTCACCCCACAGTTGGCATGACGCATGTTTCATGGAATTTGCGAATGAGCGAGCAGAGCTGCGGATAAAGGAGCTTTGAGTTTTCTCCGCTCATCCAGTTGTTGTGCACTTCAAGGAGCTCCAAAACCCTCAACACTCCGTTCAAGGCAAACCAACAGGTTCAAACATTGGTTCAAAGGGAAACCACATGGAAACCCCCTGTTTGAAGGCTTCCCCAATTTTGAGACAAACTCATTGGTGACTTGAGCATTGTCTTAGCAAGATATTGGCCGCTAACAGATTGACACCCAAACAACAGGCCGCTGTGGCCGCAGCTGTTTCGCGCATTCGAAGAGCCTGGCAAAAACCAAAGGCCCCTCACCCAGACCAGGTTCTGAGAATTCTGGTAGGGAGGGCACCAAAAGACCAAAACGAACAAACCACCTGGGTCCCTGATTTCGAGACCTTCGCGCCACTCTGGCTTAGGGTGGCAAACGAGACACACACAGGGACATATGCTATGTTTCAAAAGCTCTTGCTTGCGAACACAGAGGACCGCGTGCTATCGGTCCGAGCACACTTTGACAAGCCATATGGTTTCTGGATGAATTCTGAAAGGGTCAAAAGGGTCATCCAGAATTGAGCAAGAAGGATCACCCAACTGATGTCCCGGCATTCTGAGGGGCTGCTCAAAACTATCTGATGGCACAACACAAATCTCTATCTGAGACGGGTGAGTTGACGGCCACCGCTTTTACCGCAACGCTCTCTGAGCGAAGGAGGTGGGAGGGCATTCAAAACTAAAGGGGCGAAACACGGATCATGCAGCTGCAAGCTCTCGCAAAGTGACGATTTCAACAGGGCGACGGCCGAACAACCTGATTACTAGTTGCAGTCGGGTAAGAGCCATCCCATTACCTAGCCACACAAAGGGGATTGTGCCTACCTGACAGCAAGCCTTGAGTCACCCAAAGCAATCCCTTTCCACAAGGCTTCGCCGCCAATTGTTTCATGCATCGGCCATTGCTGAAGCAATGTCACTGCGATTTTCCTGTATGCTATCAGCCAGCATCCGTCAAGTTGGTCCGATACTGGGGAGGGCATCCAAACTTAGATAGCCCCCTCTCACCTTTCATGTTGCCAGCCATAGTTCTAGCCTCGTGTTTCATTGCCTGGAATCATATTTCTTTCGATACAGCCGTACATCCATGTCTCATGTGGGTTGTGCCGGGCAGCCCATGGCTCATAGCCGACGGCCTGTTTATCAGACCCATCCTTTGCCAGACCCGGCTGATGCCAAGGTTGCCGGCTCACACCTCAACATGAAGGGCTCAGGGCGATGCTCCCTGCCTCAGCCTCGGCACCCGCAGCGGGCAACCTGACGTCAGGCGACCGGTTTCTCCTCTTCAAGCCATCCGGGTCTGGAGAATGGCAGTCGTCCTTAGAAGGCAAAGCCGGAAGCTTTTTGCTGATCTACAACTGGGCAAGTTACTAACACTCAGAAACCGGAAATCAGGAATCCCAATGATCTTCATTTCATCTGGACAGTTCCATGTTGGCCCAAATGCCAGACAACATGTGTCTGCACACCGCGTGGCTTCAGCCGGCCTGAATCAAGGAGCTCCTGCTTACTGAAACCACATCTAGTGTGCCACTATGTGAACAATGCTGATGGTCCTCTTGCAAGGAACCCTTGCAATTGTCGTCTTTTTCCTTTCCCCCCACTAGTCTTCATGTTTAATTTCCTCAAATCGGTTGCTCAACTGATTGAAGAGAATCAGGGACAGGATGTCTTCGGTAAGGGGCTTGTAGACCTGGTCATCCACCAACTCCCGATCTGCGAAAAGGTTGGGGTACATGTTCAGCTCAATGAGCTTGGACTCTCCGTTGCTCCGTAGGAGCGCGTCCCCCCCCACCACCACGTAGCGCGAGGTGCTGGAAGCTGCCAGCAGCGGCGCCAGCGCCGGCGCGGCCGCCCGCAGCTGGGCGGCGATGGCCTCTCGCCAGCGCGGCCCCTCATCCACCGACTGCAGCAGAAGCAGCCGAGTGTCGGAGGCGTCGTCGTACCAGTCATGCCGAACCTGCACCGTGTCCTCCACGCTGGTGGGATCATACCTTGCACCGTGGACTATCAAGACACCCATTTCGTGCAAGTAGATGCGGTGGTCGTATACTAGCAAATAAAACCGAACCACAAACTTTCGGCCGTCAATCAGCTCCAAGTCCTGTACCCCTCTTTGGAGCACATAATCAGAAGAGATGTCTGCACTCAGCACCTCCTCCCGCCGCAAAACGCGGATGCCGCGGCCACCGCTCTCGCCCGGCGCCTTGGCGAAGAACAGCACCGCTTCTTCGCCTTCCGAGGCCGCGAGGGCCTCCTCCTTGGAGAAGTAGGTCTCTGCAAAGGGGCCGCTCGCGCAGTTGTACTCCCGAAGCCGCTCCTCCAGTCCGCGCTTGTGGTCATAGACATCCGTCACCTCCCGCGAAATGAGCTGCACCAGGCGCGCAGGTCGGCCCATGTACGGCAGCTCGCCCTGGAAGGTGTCGAAATAGGTGAACACGACGTCCTCCTGGAAGCCGGGATGCTTCTCAGCCAGCGTGCGCGCGGCTTCTGAAAAGGCGGCAGTGCCCCGATTGGTAAAGTACCGAATGTTGCCTGCCTGCCAGGCGCGGCCATTCAGGCCGAGCGCCTGTGGTAGGTATGCTCCACAGAAGCCTAGAAACAAGCCGCCCAGCGCCAAATCACCTGCTGTGAAGGCCTCTGCTCGGGCAGCAATGCGTGAGAAGCTCCGTCTAGAGCGGCACGCAGCTGGGACAGGGACGAAGCGAAGATCCCGCGCACAGAAGGTCACAACCAGAAGCAGCGGCCAAAGAAACACTCGTGCTCGACGCATCATAATCCATGTGTCTTGGCTCAGAATGCGTTACATCCAAATCTAAGAGGCTGCAAAGCAACAATGAGCTGCAATTTGATTCAACATTCTCGACACTGGTCAATGAAAACCCACGTTCAGCGGCTTAAAAGCTGTAAGACAAATCCATGAAACATGCCAAGAGGTTAAAATCAGATTTCCTCCCCGCTGCAGCAACTGCCAACAAAAGCTAGAATCTGGATTTGAGACAACGAAGGGGTAGTCCTGACCAAGCGTGGAAAAGACAAAAACCTGGATTTAGCCCTTTTGTAATCCAGTTGTCAGTCTTGTTCTTCGATTGATTGCCATGATTGCATTCCCCAAAAGCAGCTGTTTTGCTAAAACCTTCGAACCGCAGAAGAAAACCCCAAAAAAACAGAGGGTTGGGTTGGGCAAGCAAAAGACCTTTGTTGGGCATGTCCGAATTCTGTGACGCGGTGCCTTCTGCATGCGTGGTTTGGATTTGGCATTGGCTGCTTCCCCCTTTGCTTCAACTGGAACTCAACCCCACCCCCATTCAAACCATGGTTGAGGGAACTGGCCCTTGTGATGCCAAAGCAGACCATCCTTATGGCCTGTTTGCCGGTTTCCTTTGGCGCAGACACCCTGTGAGTGTGGGTCAAAAACAGAGACCCCAAATGAAACCCTGGTGAATGGAAGCAAGGACTACAACCTCGGTGCCCTAGTTTCAGTTGGACCCATACTCCATGTTGTTCGGACCAAAGTGCATCTCCCGATCCGAACCCACCGGCCAAGCCGCCTTTGTAGCGCTCCTGCAAATGCGCCAGGCGGTGGTGCGCGTGCTGCTTCGAGCAACTGCAGCCTCCTGGCGACGAGGCGGAGATATGGATAGTATCCATACCCCTTCTGGGGGTGCTTGAAAGTTGCTTGAAAGGATGATTCTGACCCTCCTCGCTGGAAATTGGAAGGGGCCTGTCAGTAGGAATCATGTAGGACTCTGCTGCCATCCACAGTTGGATGAATGTCCGGTAAGGGCTTTCGCATGGGGAATATAAGGGACTGACTATTGGTGGGCGAGGAAGTAAGTCCAAGCCAGAATGGTCGATGCACGGGAAAGAAAGCAGTTCAGCGCATGTTTACCGCTTGCCGGGAACTGCAATGTTCCTTGATCTTTGGATGCTCTCGATGTGCAAAAAAAACAGATGATCTTCTCTGTCTCCCCCGTTTCCTCTCGGAAGGGAGATACGCCCCTCTGGGACGCTTTACTCGGAAGGGAAAGTGCAAAGTGCAAAGGCCACCGCTTCGGGACTTCGGGGCGTTAGCCTGACTTCCCAAGAGCAAGGCGCATCAACGCATCGGTACAAGGTGACTTGGCACGCACTGCACGCACTCCCTTGTGACTTTGATCCCAGCCAGTCAATGCATTTCCGACGTCGATTTCCGCCGGAACTGGAAGATGCGGACTTGGATTTGGGACCCGTTTCATTCGGAAGCTTACCCGTTGAGAGCGCCCTGGAAACAACTCCAAGGAGTGTTGGCCCATTGCGCCATACAAGCTGGTCGGCCCAACTTGTCCGACTGCTGGCCCGGATCCCGCTTTAGCCCAAGCCAAGCTCGAATCCAGAGGTCTGGTTAGATCAGGCTACAGGGTGTCAGGGCCATTTCAGAGAGCACTCAAATGCGTGTGTCACTCTTCAGCCCTTTTGGTTCCTTTTTAAAGCCACCAAAAACGGGTGCCCTGAACAAAAGATAAACCTAAATCTACCCAAACCAATTTCCAAACTCAAGCCCCCTGCCGGTGTCCCTTGAAAGCCTCCCTTCACAAAGAACGGCCGACCCACTGCACCTCCACAGAAGCGCACGATGAACTCTGCTCCGCCTGGCACAAACTGAGCCCGGAGCCTAGCAAAGAGCCCCAAGTTCTGAGGAGGGCCTGATTTAACTCGCAACCTGTTCCTGGCCACAGAAATCGAGCCCAGAGCACTTCCACAACAGCACCCTTGTTTCCTCGCTTTGATCTATTTCCATATCCACATCTCTGTCTTCCTTCCATCTTGGCTCTCCAGGCATGCACGGCAGTGTGGACGTGCGAGCCAAAACTTCGTATCCCACTTCCGCAGCTGCCGCCTTGAGAATTTCTCGCGAGGCAAGGCACGCCCGCAGCGCTGACAAGGTGCTAAGTGTAGCGGCACATCATCCATCCAAAGAGTTTCCTTGTCCATGGCATCAACATCCAGAGTGGGAAAGCCATGCCTAAACAGAAACTCGCTCAGAGTGCCATATCCAAAGGTAGCAAAGGCGAAATGCCCAAAGCGTCCACGAAGATGGGCACTGGCATGCTTTCGAAAAGTCTTTGGATCTGGGCATCGCCTGTTGAATTTCTCAAGTAGTGAAGCAATTTCAGCTTCTGTCGGCGGTGCAGCCACGATCAGTTTACCCTTGAATGGGTCATTGGCATCCACTGCATCACGAGTTATCAGCTTCCCCTTCTTCCAGCTGCTACCAAGCTCTGTAGACTTCTCCCCGCAGCTCCTCATGTGCATCCGAGCTTGCTGCCACATTGGGAAAACATGGTTGCAGGCACCTGCCAGAGCAGCCTCCTGACCACGAAGTGTCGGCTGCTCACGGCCCGCCACGAACACCAACTGATTCAGGGCCACCAATCCACAGGGCAGGATGGCGAGTACCCGCAGCAAAGGCTGCCGTTTGGTCATTGCGCTGCGTCAGGTCCCCTCAAACCGAGACCTCTGAAACAAACAACTTGAGCCAGCAGCAACACGCAACATGCTACATGCTTTCAAGCCTGCAACACTGGCCCCAAGTTCCACGTGTCCCAAGCCAACTTGTCAGAAATTATGAGCTCCCTCCGTCAATCCTTGAGATGTTGGCTGCCTTCAGAAGGTCCCAGAAAGGGTCCAACCGCTTTCAGTTGTGACGCGCAGGATTCGCCTGGCCCCTGGGCCCCTGGGCCCCTGTGATCGAAAATCAACATGACTCTGACGGTGTCAAAGGGACACACGAGGTCTTTTCACACGTAGATGTAGTCCAAACGCTTTCAGGTTCTGAAACCAAACAGCTAAGCAAAAGGTGAAGCCTCGAAGGGGCCCGAAGAGTTGGGAAGCCTTACTCATATCAAAGGATTGACCAAAGGCCACTGGAAACCAACGCTTTAGGTCGGCTTGACCAGATTCCCTGGTTTCCCTAAGGATTGTTCACAACTGCAGCGCAAACATCGACCATTGATCAAATAATGGCACATGTTGACCGCCGGTGAAGCGTGACAGGTTTGCATACTGCTTACATGTTTCAGACTTGTTCAACCTCTTCACCTGGTGAACTAATTGCTCGTACTTCTGAATGGAACGGATATTGTTGAGCTATGTATGGTCTCGCACAAGCTTGGGGCTGCCCGCGGTGAAAATATACCCGCTAGATTTGATTGACGTTCCGGTGCATGCGTGATTCAGCACAACATGCCACAAATGCCATAAATCGTGGTTTGCATTGTTCAAGGTTCGTCCAATCTCCTACTTCCTGCGTTGTCTCAAAATAGGGGATGCTTTTTTAGATAGGAGAAGGAAACAAATTGGAAACCTGGACAGGTCCCCAATTTTGAGAAACATATTGTACACCTTGATCCATCCCCGGCAGCCCCACCTACGCGGATCCAATCACCGCAGCTGAGCGTGACACTGGAGCCTGGCACGCGAGCGGCTCGTCCCCCGTGCACTGCGTATCCACAAAATCCGTTTCGCAGCACTTGTATTCATAGGGCTTCATGCATCGCAACTGGTGCAGGTCTTTGTGTATCCACAGTATGATGGACTGGTGCAACTGAATACCCCTGACTTTGCCCGTGGGTGATGGATGGCTAACCTTGCTTGGTCTGGACTAGAAGAAACGTGCGGCAGGGATTGGCAAGGATCTATCAGTTGCACGACACCCCGTGCCATGCACCCAGGGACTCAGGGACCCGTGATGTCTTGGAGAGGCTTGTTTTGACGAGTGGCCCTACAAACGTAAGGTGCGGTGTGGGAGTGTGCGAGTAGGCGGGTAGATGTGTGAGGCGAATGGAAGAGTGACGCGAACACTTGCAAAGGTCCTTGGTTCAGGCCGTGGTTTCGTCAATCAACACCAATCAGTGTGATCATGCGGGCACTCGGTGTATTCTCAACTCGGAATGCGTCTGAGTTCAAGGCACCCTTAATTGGCAGGTTGCATGGATTGTGGGTTCCAGGTTAGGAGGAAGGATCTTGACGCATCAAAATCAAGATGGACTGTCAATATGTCTTTGCTTTGCTGAACTGTTCCAAAACTTTGTTTCCTGCTGGCTAGCGGCCAGCATGATAAATCTAGCGGCCTTGAAAAAGAATGTTCATTCTCAACCAACAAGTACAAAGAGTAGCGGTGGAAAAGCAAAAACAAACACAGTTGGATGTGTCTCGAGGACCCCCAAACCATCTTCGATCGAAATTCCATTTGGAGGGTCGCTCCACTCCCGGGTGCGCGGTCCGCACACCAAAGCAAAACCCGGCAGCTGTGCCGATCTTCACAAAGGTCCCCCACTTGGAGCCGGCGTCCATGATGTAGAACTGGTCCGTTTCCTGGCGCGGGAACAGGTTCTAACTGTGCTGCTTGCAGATCCGGAAACCATACTCTTGGCTCTCACAAGTAGCAAAATCAACCGACTCCGCAATTACTCGCAAGCCGGGACGTGTAGCGGTTGTGTTTCTGCTTCTGGAGCGTACCCTTGTATTCAAGGTAAACCAACAGGAAGACCACCATTTTGGGTGGGTCTCCCATTCTGACACCTCGTCTCACCACTAAGCACGGGTGCTTGGACTTGATTGGTCCCTGTCCACCATCCCCAAGCCTGCCAACCACCACGAAGGCCCGACTGAACTCATTTGGAAGTTTTGAGCTGTCCTCCAGATTCATAGGTCTCCCTCTGATTAGTGGCGTCCGGACTCAAGTCCCGAGCGCTGAGCTAAGGATACCCAAAGAGCGAAATGTTTGCCCACGTGGCAAGTGGACTCCACTCAGACTGACTAGTTCAGTGAACAGAAACTGGCGAGGTCCCTACTCAACAACATAGGCACGGGAAGAGCCAGTCCCTTCAAGTACAAACAATTGGATCAGAGAATGAGAACTCATCACTCACTTTGCCAGTTTGTCAAAACAACCCCAAACAGCCCATGGCTTTTGCCTCCGGAGCCACCGCTCCTGGTCGTGGATCACGTTAAAGTGCGACCGCGAGGCGATTGGCTCAGACATGGGGCAGTCTGGTACCAACGTCCTGGGAGGAGTCAATGGGGGTCCGACCGACTCAATTGTTGACTTCACATGAGCGCCCAAATTTGATGTTCCCTTTATGAACGTGGGAAAAAATAGAGAGTGAAAGAGATTGAGGGAACGAGATAAAAAGAAAGAGATGGAGGGAAAAAGAGAGAGAGAGAGATATAGAGAGAGATATAGAGAGAGATATAGAAAGAGAGATAGAGAGAAGTAGAGAGAGAGAGAGAGAGTGAGAGAAGTAGAGAGAGAGAGAGAGAGACATAGAGACAGAGAGAGAGAGCGAGAGAAGCAGAGGGAGATACAGGGAGAAAAGAGGGAGATAGAGGGAGACAGAGGGAGATAGAGGGAGACAGAGGGAGAAAGAGGGAGAAAAGAGGGAGACAAAGGGAGAGGGAGAGGGAGAGAGCGAGAGAGTGTCCCCCATGTATCCGCCAGTATGACCATAGACTGCTGGACGTCGACTGGAAACGTTGAGCGAAGCTCACAGGCTGCTT
Organism: Effrenium voratum; assembly: GCA_963377175.1. Taxonomy (NCBI): domain Eukaryota; class Dinophyceae; order Suessiales; family Symbiodiniaceae; genus Effrenium; species Effrenium voratum. Next base: position 17,186 of record CAUJNA010003604.1, on the reverse strand, counting down.
GTTGCCAAATATGATGGCGTCTGGCCAGCTGAAATGCTCTGTTGCCATTGCGGCGTCAGATGACTGGCACACTCCCTTGACCTCAAAAGCCACCTCCACGCTTCAGGCAAACGAACTTAGCCTCACCTCTGGTGCTTTCTCACCACGAGAAAAGATATGCTTTCTCACAGGCGTATCTTTCGGCTGGATGTGCTAGCCAAATGTCCAAACCCCCAATGTAAAGCTCGCCCAAATTGGGCAACAAAAAGCACGCCCTCATTAGTTTAAAAGGTTTTGCCGCCTCAAGCACTCATGCGCCAGGCAGAAGAGCCCCCTCTCAACTGGCTTCTTTGACGCACATTGAGTGACAGAGATGGCTTGGTCCCATGCCTGACCATTCTGAGCACCAAATTCCCTCCTAATTGTTGGCTGGGATTTGTGGTTTGGTGGTTAAGCAGGGGTTTCCCATTTACACGAACCAGTTGCCCAAGCCACCAATATCACCAATTAGGGGTTGCCTGACACAAGTACATAATCTGGGTTGGTGCTCTCCCGCCCCGACTGCCCGCTCCTCTTCGACGAGCTCCGGCCAAACTTCGTCACGCCGCTAAACCGGCTCCCTGGATTCACCGTGAAATCAGAAGCAACAGGGCCTTGTGCCAAAACGGGAAGAACAAAGTGCAAGGCCGACATGAGGGTGCTGTCCAAGTCAAAGATAGGCTCAGAGCAGGTTCTGTACTACAGCAAAGTTGATGCGAGTCTGACGGACGCCAGCAGCCTTTCAGAAGGGAATCCGCTATTACTCTGAGAATGCAACCCTGGCCTTTCAAACCAAGTATTTCTTTGACATTCCAGCTGGCCCCGGTGTGGACATACCGTGGATGGACAAAATTCTGCTCCGATTCGTGGGTGATTTGCCCCCAGTATCCGTAGGGTTTCATTCATCCCAACTGGTGCGAAGTGGATTTTGCCCATCCACAATCACATGCACTTCGTTTGACGCCACTCGCCACAAAGTTTCCCAAGGCCAAATGATTGGCAATATGGCGTTGACAGCTGACATCTGGCACCCGGGCCGTTGGCGGCGACCACCAACGCCGGCAGCGAAGAAAAATCCGTGACCTGCCAAGGGCGGGCGCTGCGGGGTCGTACAGGGCTTGGGTGGTTTGATTAGAGCCATCACGCACGAAAAACAAACCAACATGAAGCCGACCAATTGGAGCTTCCCCAAGCTTTGACCCAAACCCCATTGCCCACAGAGCAGCACGTGGATATGCGTCAGATTAGGGGGACCCCCAACATGGGTGGTGTCCTTCTGGTTTCCATGCAAGCCAGCCTGTAAAAAAGTACCGTCAACAAAAACACACACACACACACACACACACACACACACACCGCGTGGCTACAATAAAACCTGCTGCCGTGCCACTTCTGCCCCAAGGGTGCCCAACATCAGAACATCCCCAATTTTAGCACCACGGAACAGGGTAGCAATTGTTGGGCACTCTCTGAACAAAAAACAGGTGCGCACATTCACACGTGTCAGTGGACAACACCGTGGCTCCGCAAACCCACATCTGTGGATGTGGTCAGCCTTGCCCGAGGGAGTTGCATGGCTACTTTTGAGATGGCCAAACCGAGGAAAGACTCCTCCCCAGCCCTTGCAAAAGAACCAAACTGTATGAAATGAACCATGCCACGAGCAAACCATGTGATCGAACACTTGTTCGAGTAGCGTCGCCAAACAAACGATGTTACGAGCCACCGGAATCCCGTGCTGCCTCGGCGCCTTTTTCTACCTGCCCCGCCTCTCGAGGTGAGCCAGGCGCAACAGCCTGACAAAACCGCTGCAACATTGCAGTTGGCTTAAGGAATGGCTTGGCATTTGCTCCGGCAGGGTCCTCCCTTTCCCTTTCTGGAACCTTTGAGCCTTTGAAGAAGAAGTCTGGTGACCCCTGTCCGATTCTAGGCAGGAAAACATTGATAGATTTGAACGGTCTCGTCTCTCAACCAACTTACAACTCCGTACTCCTGGAGCTCGGAAATGCATGCGGCTAGCAATGGGGTTGGTTAAGCAAGCAAGCAAGCAGAAAGCAAGCAACCAGGCAGGCAGGCAGGCAGGCAGGCAGGCAGGCAGGCAAGCAAGCAAGCAAGCCAGGGCTGAAAGACATCCAATTGCCTAAAAAGTATCTAACACGTATTGGACTGACAGCAACCCACCAGCCTGAGGCTTGTCGTCCTTCACTAAGGGCATTTGCAGAACTGGACGATTCTGGCCCAGGTCACCTGGTATCAAGGCGAGATCAACCTCCCCATGCGTCCCAAGCACTGTCCTTGACAGGGTCAGCAAACTCAGGTGCGCTTCCGCATCTGTATTCTTGTTGTGCCAGTAGACGATATGCAACATTACTGGCTGGTTCTCAGCGGGGAATGAGGGAATGACCGCCATAAACCATCCCTTGTGGTGTCCTCAAAGGGAATCCCTAGGCGCATTCCCAACACCTGGGTCATTCCCTACGGAGCACCAGCAACATTACTCAAAGAGACAGGCTTTACAAAACGCAGCTCGCAAAGCCGGCATAGCTCCTGCACAGCCGCATATTCATGAGATCGTTCTAAGCAAGACCAAGAAGATCCCCAGAAACAATAAAATTGAGACTACTAAACATAATAATAATAATGATGATGATAATAATAAATGATAATAACTTAATAACTAAAAATAACAATAAAGGAAAGATAATGTGCAACATGACACCATTCCCCTGTCAACCAATCTACTCTGCTCGAGAGCAAACCGGAATTTCTCGCCATCGCGCCGAGCCACCGCTCACCACGCGAAAGATCAAGGCACGCCGCGTGCAAGACAAACAGCTGTCGACCTCAGCTGGCTCTGCTGGCTTCTGCCCATGTTGTCAACGCGTCAAAACAGAAGGAAACCGCCCCATTTTGGGGGGCCCTATGTTGAAAATGGCTTCTTTGGTGGGGCCAAATCCCGGTTTTGTGCCACATGGGTGTCTTTTTTGAAGGGACCCTCAGGAATGGTGGTCCTCCTAATTTCCCTAACCCACAAACCGGGAGGGGGGGGGGTCCCCTTAAGAAAGACACGCCCAGCGGGCCTCAACTCCCGGTGCCCTTGGGGCAACGGGCCGCGCTGAGCGCCGCCTCGCGCCGACAGCCTTCCACCTCGCGGGCATTCGGAGCCGTGAAAGCCTCATGCGGAGCCGTTTTTCGGAAATCCCAAGCCAAACATCAGCCGGGTTTTCCTTTCGGTTTCCCGAAAGACCACAAGAACGGAGAGTACCCTCAAAAAAACACCCTTTTGAGAGGAGGAATGGTGACGGCCGATCTTTGCAACAGAAGAAAACCGAAGTTGGAGATTCCACGTGCTAAACTCGGTCCCACTGCAGTGAGGCTTTCGGACCAGCGGCCCAAAGTTTCAGGGCTTGCCCATCCTGGCCTCGTCCTCCACATCTATCCACCAAGGCTTATGCCTCAGTCCACTCCGCTTTCTTGAATCAGAAGATGACCCAGGCGAGAGGGTAGCGTATGTCTTCGTCTTGGCCTGCCAAAGCCTTTTCAAATGAGTCCCTCCTCACAGATTGGATGCACACAATCTGAAGTGAGCCAGCAGCGTGTCTCTTCTTTGCAAACCAGGAACACAACTCAAATTGGTGGGGAATGACGTCGGGAAGCATTCAAATGCAAATCAGCTCACCTACCTATATATATGTATATATATATATATCACGATGAGATTCTGGACGGCATTGCTGATAGCGTCAGAACTGAAGCAGCAAAAAAAGGTTCGCTGAAGTTAACTAGGAAAATGTTGCACGTAATGTCACCAAGTGCCACCTGCTGCCAAGTCACGCAGCGCACAGCTCAGTGACAAAGTCGTCCCAAGCCTCGTCTTCAATGTGTAAGCATCGTGTGTAGGAAACGCTCTATATCAACGTGCCTGTGATAGCCCCTTCTTGAAAACTACTCTGCATTACCGAGCAAGGGCATTCTGACTCTGCCACTTGAGCTCAGTGGAGCCAGCTTCAACCCAGCTTCCACTGCCGAGACTTGAGGTCTGTATCTTAGATCCACCGAAAATCACTGGAAGTCCCTGGCGTTCCATCACGGACCCTTGCCAAAAGTGGCGATGACTCTCTTGATGCTCACTTTAGGGCCTGTCCAGCACAAACATCTCTGGGTCTTGTCACATCGCCCTCACATTTGCGGCTCGCTGGGGCCATGGCGACCCGAGGCGGCACACCGTCGCGATGCTCATAGACTGGCGCACCTGTCAAGGGTTACTTGGAACCCAACCCAACCCCACAAAAACCATCCCAATTGTGGCAAGCTTCCAAACAAAGGCAGAGCTCCCCTGATTCCTTCAATACAAACGTGAGAATGCTGACAGACTCGAACAGGCAGGCCTACTTGGCTCTGCGAGAATGCGGGAAGGGGGGCCCTCTTGGGAGTTTCAGCGCCTGCCACTCCAAAACCAGCCCCAACTCGGCCAACAAACCACGGCCGATTGATGGGTAGCTGACTACGCTCACCTAAACACAAGGTGTTTCAAGTCTTACATACAACAAACATGTTCACCAAACACAAAAAGATAGGGAGAGACATAGAACATAGAACAACGCATCGCAACTGACACAGCGCGTGCGCATCAGATTTGAAGCAGTCTAAAACCATATGTCACTCCCGCCTGTGGGATGTCTCACATCTGTCTGCGTGGGGATGGACATGTCGTCGTCCGTGTTGCTGTGGGCAAACCTGGTCTTGCGCAAGGAACAGAGATGGCACATGGGCGAGAGTTACCTCTGGCTTCTTCGAACACGGCATGCAACAGCAGCAATGGTGGGGCGAGCTCCCAAGTTGATGCATTTCCTCATTGCTTTGCGGCAGTCACACACACACAAACCTGCATGGTTCGCATGCGAAAAAGGAAACCAAGAAAACAAGCAAAACAAACAAAGAGCCAAACAAAGAGGCAAACAAAGAGGCAATCAAAGAGACAACAAGCAAACAAAGCCAAACTCATCTCAGTCCCCTTTTCTCCCGCAGGTGGATTGAGGCCCTGGCGGAACCCAAGGAGGCTTCGCATCCTGTGGCAAATCGACAAAGACGGAGTCGCCTTCTTGGGCCTTGGGGGTCTTAGCCGTCCATTGCCTTGTGGCAGCTTGCGGGGGGGAAGTGTTGGAGGTCCAAACACGCCCAAACGTTGAAAACCAAGATGTGGGGACACCTGAGGCACCTGGCGTGCAAGCTCAGCCGTTCCATTTGAGCGGAGGCATTGTGAGAACCGCCGGCTGCACTCCATGAGTTGTCCATATCCCCACTGACCCTCCCGATGCAACCAGACAGCCACTGCAGCTCAAATTATTCCCTGGGCACCTTAACTGGCCTCTAAGAAATACAAAGAAGCAGTCAGGGCACCAGCGAACCCCCTGGTGCACATCATGAGAGGGATTTGTCTCCACCAAGCGTTTCCAAGGGTACCTCCGAGTGCCTCCCCCCTCGGCTCCTGTGGCGTCGCATGTGGAGAGGCCCAAGCCCTGAGGGCGCTGGCGAGGCAATGGGAACAGATGAGCTGCTGAAATTGGGGAACCCCATGGTGGGGATGCAAAAAGGAAAACGGATCGCAAGTCGGAAGTGCTTGGCCGCAAGAAAGCTTGCGTAGAACATCTGTCTGGCTGCTTGTCTGCGTGCCTGCCGACACGCATGGCCATCTGTCGGTCAGTCGGTCTGTGGTATTCTGTATGCACATGCAAACACATCAATACTGCACCTGAAAGGCCCTCTGGTACATTTCAACATACGTGGTTGGGCGCCTGACAAAGTGCGCGCGTTCAGGAGGGTCAGTGCTGTTGCCCATTTCCGCTCCGGTGAGGCATATATATATATATACATAGAAATATATATATATATATATATGCAACCCCCCCCCCAAGATCCACGCCTGCTGTGCGTGAGACTTGTTTGATGCACGCACGCAGTTTTCGGCCCTTTGCATTATATCCTGCAACTGCAAATGCCCACCTCATTTGTAAAGAAGATGCCAATGGAGCTCATTAAGGAGATAAAAGGCATGGCTGAAGAGGTTGGTCCTGCTTCTCCTCAAGCACCCAATGCTTGGCCAGAGAAGATCGGGGCCCTGCAGGATGGCCTCTTGGCCTGATATGGCAGATATTTTGTCACTTCTGGCGTTTCTTTGTGTGTCATCAATGCATTACAAAAATGTGTCTTCTGCTATGGCTCACCATATGCCAGGCCCAGGCTGTGAAGTCTTCCGGTTTGAGGGGCAGCTATTCAAGGTCATTGAGACCGGCGAGGTGCTTTTGACACCTGAGGAGGTGTTGTATATAGCCGGTGTCTCTAACTAATAGGGCACGCACGTGGCGCGAAAAGGTGCGAGATAGCATTTGTGCACCCCAGCTTGGGCCGGGAGTATGGACTCAACTCAGGCAGTTCTCACACACATCGATGAAAGATTCAACCATTCTATGCATCTGTCTGTACATTTGTCAAACCTCATGCAATCCATCTGCACATCTTTTTGCCAGCCTGTGCCTGTATATCTGCATCTTCTGCTAGCCAATTTTGATGCCAGCCATCTGTCAAGCTCAAGCTTTTCTTTGACTCGATTTACTTCCTTCGCCAAGCATCATGGCACCGCTCAGGGCCGGCGAAGTGACCCGTGACAAAGCAACAAACTGTAAAACAGCTTTCTGTTATGTGATGTCCTTGATGGTCGCATTGCCTCTCCGTTAGGTGATCTGGGTGAAGCCGCACTATACGAAGGTCTACCACTTGAAGCTTCCTCGCACTCAGGTGATAGACCGGTTTTGGGGAACCTTGCTGTCTCACCTTAAGAATTGTACCCGTGTGCCAGGCAATCATGCAATGACACGGAAGATTAGGGCTGCTCAGTTTGAGTATTGGCACCGGAACCAGAATATGTGGCTGGCTACCGGTGACATGCTCAGGTACCTACAGGAGATGTAGACTACCAAAGCACGAGACAAGGAGGAGCAAGCAAAAGCTGAGCGTTCTGCAACGACAGTATTTCCAAGGAATATCTGTCCCTGTCTGACAAGCAATATCTGCTTATTAAGCTTCTAGCATCTTCAAGCTTCAATAGGCTAAGCAACACGAAGAAGTCTCACAAAGTTCAAAAAACCTCGAGAAAACCAAAAAACCAAAAAAAAATCTGAGGAGAACCTTTGGTTTGCCACTTTTTTTGTTTTTGGTGTTCTCAAGGTTTTTTGTGTTTTTTTGTTTTCCTAAGTCTTTTTTTGGTTTTTCAGTCAAAAACCAAAAAAAAGACTAGTGTTTTTGGTTTTCTTTAAAAAACAAAAAAGACTTGGTTTTGGTTGTTCACTCCAGAAACCAAAAAAGACTAGGGTGTTTGTTTTTTATTGAAACAAACTAGGGTTTTTTGGTTTTTGAGTAAAAACCCAAAGACATGGGTTTTTGTTTTTCATGCAAAAAAAACAAAAACCACTAGGAAAAACCCAATAAACAAAAAATCCTTGAGAAAACCAAAAACCAAAACAAAGTGGCAAACCAAAGATTCTTCTCAGAATTTCGGTTTTTTGTTTTTTAGTTTTCTCGAGGTTTTTGAAGTTCTCAAGTACTTCTGAGATAAAAGGCACCAAACATCTGCTTCAAGACATCTGCTTCAAATCATCTAGCAAGCATTCCAAGTACAAGAAAAACATCTGCATCTGCTTAAAACAATCATCAAATAGTGCCACCTTCCTGATCATCAGATTCTGATGATCCCAAAATGCTACAAAACACTGGTATTTACAGTGTTTTTAGCCTAGGTGTGGATCTTGGGGGGGGGGGGGTGACCATATATATATATATATTAAGCATGTTTCCAATTATCAATAAAACACTTATTTAGGGGCACACTTTTGCTGCAAAGCACAGTACAAAGCCTGGAAACCGGGGGGGGGGGGGGGGGGGGAGCGGCATCGGAAAAAAACAACTTATCAGGCATCAAACGCTAATTTGTCGCGGTTCGGGTGGGTTTGGCGTGGATGTAGGTGCCTTTAGGATGGGTTTCGGGCACTGGGTTTTGCAGCAAGAAAAGGTGTTCAAAAAGTGTTTTTTGTTGATGCCTAAAAAGTTGCTTTTTGATTTGTTGAAATGAGTTCATTTGGCCCAGCCCCCACCCCCATCCGACCTGACTGAAGTAAGCACAAACAATGGCCTCGTTGCGGGGGGGGGGGCAGCCCTCCCCCAGTGCAGCAAGCACAACAGCCCTCCCTCACTTCCTCCCTCACTTCCTCCCTCACTTCCTCCCTCACTTCCTCCCTCACTTCCTCCCTCACTTCCTTCCTTCATTCGCTCCTTCCTTCCTTTCCTCCTTCCCTGCTTCCCTGCTTCCCTCCGTCCGTCCTTCCCTCCCTCCCTCCTTCCTTCCTTCCTCCCTCCCTTCCTTCCAGTTGGGATAAGTTTCTGTTTGATGCTTAATAAGTTGTTTGTTGATGCCTAAAACTGTCCCTTCTCGCTCGACCTCTACCAAGAACAATATGAGTTGTTGAGGAAAGGCATGAAATGAGTGCCATCGCACAGCAATTTACTTCAAGCTCTGGGAAGCAGGGTGCATCCTTACAAAGTTTGTCTTCACGGACTGAACAATACGCTGCCTTTTGAGGTGGCAGGATTGGGGGACATCCGCAACTTTGGGCTATTTGGCACCCAGCTTTACACCAACCCAAAACAGAGGACAATGATGAGTCTATTGATGCACATGATCACTGAGATTCACCCAGCTCACTCCCCTCTTTGAGCCTCGGGATGTCCAGCTTGCCGGCACCTGCATAGCTGGGAGTGGCTTGCAAACCATTCACATTGGCCATAATTTGCAGAAGGCCTTCTTTTAGCAATAAGGGCAGGTTAACAGTATGGGTATGTCGCTTCAAGTGAGCAACCTTGCATGTTAACCCAAAATCGGCCTACTCAACCTAATTCTGCGGTGGGTTCATTTATAGTTGGAGTTCGGGAGTTAACCACATCTTGGTGAGTGGGTGCCCACGTCATCAGTGTTGCCTGAAGGTAGAGGATGGTGAATCCCGGCCCTTGCTCTTGTCAACCGCATCTCCCAGAAGTCGATCAAGCATGTCCAGCAAGTGAATCATGTGCATGCCCGAATAAACCTGTGTGCCTTCTTCAAGTGTTCAGTGCGCTCTTTGTGCAACTCACATGTCCATAGAAGTCAATTAGAATGAAGACTGAGCATGACTCCAAGCAAGTGTTCAATTGAATTGTGCCTGTTTGGTATCTGCTGAACAGTTCATCTGCAGCAACAAATGCACCCCCAGGCAAAAGCAAAGCACTAGTTTAGCAAAGACATTATTCAAAATCTGGAAATGCACGAGCAAATGCCTCTGTGCATTACCTGACGCACTCATCTAAGCAGCCCAGTGAAGTTTGTACAGTCTCTGCCTCACTTGTACGTGAGGCAAACACCTACCAGCAACTACTTACCTGCTGGCCCGGTCGCATGGCGCTACTGTGCCCAAACTGGATCCAAAGGTCGTGCAAATGACAGGCGCAACCCTTTACCCTTTTCCGCCCCTGCCTTCTCCTGAACGCTCTTTGGTCTTCCAGGCCGATACGTCCACCTAGTGCGACACGCATAAGAATCTGAGCTGCAGTGGTCCCGGATTCCGCAGAGTCTGCTCAATTCTCAGGTAAACCCTGGCTGGTGGAAGCAAAGCAAGAAAAAAGTGAGCTTTCGAGGTTGCTGTCTTGTATGAAAGCTGCGCACCCTCTTGGAATTACCTCACGTTCGAGAACTGAGTTTAAGCTTCCCTGCTGGTCTCGAACGATATTCAGCAACATGAGTAGCGCTCGCAAATCACAGGCTCAGCTTCACAACCCAGGATACAGTGGCACATGCTTAACTGCCGCAATCCGCTCTCTTGGTGCCACGTGCATGTCTCTTGGCGGTGTCTCGCACATGGGCAAATCCTTACCACGTTGGACAAGTCCAAGGCAGGCTGGTCACATGACAAGACCGTGACCAAAATCCAAAGCAACTATTCACAGGATGGGGCGCTTTCCTTCTCTCAACATGCACCTGCTACCCGCATCAGCAAAACGAGAAAAAACACTATGGAACCACTCTATGAGGGGTATACAGTCCGTAGTTGCCTGGGGATAGTGGCTTGGGGCATTCACCATAAGATTGAAGCTTCGGCATCTTCTGCATTCCACGCCTCTATAACCTCCTCCTCTTCTGGTGGCTCCCTGGCATCGAACATGAATGCTCCGACATCAAGCCCTTGTCAGCCCTCTACATTGGCAACAAAGACCAACCCTAAACCGAATCTCGCTCCACCCCGCGTTGTCTTGGATTCAACATCCATTGCGTGTTCTGAGCAAGAATGTTAACTGAAAAGGCAGGGAAGAGTCCGCCACCCTGGCCCATCACGCATGCATCATGAGACGGGTCACATGGGCACCTCCCAACGCAGCAAAACGACTCTCTCGCACGGCCTGTACACACAGCGAGCTAAATCGTTCAGCACCTGGCGAAATTGCGGGAGATGAACCTACCACATCCAACCATGGGCCTACTCTAACTCCAGGCTGCTTGGACACCCCTTTCAATCAACATCCACAGGTCTTACATCAAGATACCCACATCACACATCATCACACCACTCCACACAATGTATTCCTTGAAAATGCCGCAACTGAGAAACGCCTGCGAGTCCTTCATTTGGCAACGGAGGACCTGTGTGACAATCCGTCCTTTTTCTCGTTTGTTTTGATCGCTCAACCGCAGAATAGGACCCCTATGAAGAATCCTTAGGCTGGGCCGCTACGCGACCAGGACTTGCCGACTTTTCCAGCCCCAATGTCCCGCGATTCCTGGTGGGCTGGCTTCCAAGACTCTCCCCCTCCCTATGCTTCACAACTTGACTACATTCCCATCGGAGCCATGGGCCTCCTCCAAGAGCATGTCCACAATGTCCGAGATCCTGGCGGGCGCGGTTTCTGTTTCCCGCACAAACCTCAAATCTGCCAAGATGGCAAGCATAGAATGTTCCGTGAAAGCCTTCTGGAGTCTGGAAGGCTCACAAAATGCCATCTCAAGAGAAACCCGGGCAGGAACGACTCGAGGGCTTCAACACAAACCAAGCGAACGCGAAGTCTCCATCCCCGCCTGCTGTGGCCTTGTAATAATGTCTGCCACGCGTGTCGAGAAACCTGGCGAGGGCTGCAAAAAAAAAACGGCTTGTTGACCTTCCAAGGCATGGACAAAACATAAAGAAGTCCAGGTTTCAAAGCGTCAAGACACTTCAGGGTGAGCCAAACGCCCCGGCCAAACAAGTTCGCCCGCCTGGTGCTTGGAATTGGGGTCCACCTGGGCTGCGGCACATGGTGCAGGCGAGTGCTTATGGCTCTGGACTGACCGAAATGCAACATCTCATGTACCACCTGCACCGACTCCCGGATGGCTTTTGACTAGCTCTGGCTGGCAGTTGCATCCCCGCTCGAGGGGTCAAACACCAAGGTCTGGTTGAAACAAACTTTGTCCATCCCAAGAGGAGTCACTCATATGACTCAAGCATGCTGAGGCATCTTGGCGCCCCGGCCCTCAGTCGCAGCTGTCGCACCAAGTCGTTCGGGCCGCGGCCCAGGTAAAAGCACTCAAAGGCCTCGCGAGGTGTTGTTGCCTCCCTTGTCTTTCGCATACCAGCATACCAGCCACTGAAAGAGCACATGTTCTGAACCACTGGCACCACTTTGCTACTTGTTCCTAAACTCGAGTCTCCACATCCTTGAGGTGTCATTAACAAAGCGATCGCAAGGCGATTTTTCTTCCAACAAGCACTGCAGTGCACGCCCCTTCTGGCCCCTGACGCCTGGTTGAAGCATACTTTAAAAAAACGGCTCGTGGCCGGCTCGCCCACCGGGCCAAAAAAAAAGAGACAAAGCCGACAAAGCGGCTCTGGCCAGCCTCCAGGAAGTCTGGCCAGGCGATCTTGTAGAGGTGGGCAAAGCTGCTGTCCCAGAACTTGACCCCCAGCTTCTCGGTCCGCGAGCAGTCGGAGCAGAGGGGCTTGAGGGGGCTTGATCCTTGGGGGGTTCATTGCTATCTAGCAAAAACCATGCTGCTCCGGCCGGTATTTGTGCTCAGAATGCTTCGCAAACCCAGGCCGGTGTTTGCTGCTCGGCTGGTAGTTGCTACCATTTTCTGCGGCAATGTGGTAGTTTTCCCCTGGGTCTAGGCCAAGCTTTGAATGCTTCTTGAAGGAAACTGGGGCCGCGACTGGCTCAGTTGGTCGCGCTGACTCCTGATAAGCTCACCACTCCAAGCAGTGAGTGTGTGCGTGACGGCAGCAAACCGATCGGTGTTGGCTGACGGCTGATCGGGAAGAATCTTCGAAAGGCACGGTATTTTATTAGCTGGTCAGCTGTCTGAGAAACTTCAGATTTCAAGGTCATTCCAGAGCAGAAAACTGGATATGAGCCAAGGAATGATGGATAAACACGTGACAGGCATCAATCAAATTCATCAGCTCAGATTTACCAAAATCATGGCGTCTACCTTAAGGGTGTAGTTGAAGGCGCCACTGCGAAAACACCGCGAAGAAGAAACAGGCCACACCATGCCCTTTCTCTCAAAGCATCTGCAGGTGACAGCAAGGCTTCCACACCAAAATGCTACCTGTGCCCGTCATCAAACCAAACCCCTCAGCAAACACGCAGCCTGAAAAAGCAAACAAAACATGTTCAATGAGTTTCTGCAGAGAGGTACGGGCTGGGATTGTGCCGCAACTGCCAACGCCGCTTTCGGGATCCCTCTCCTGCCACTCGCGGTGCCAAAGCAGCAGGGCTTTCTCATGAAGCCTGCCGCACGCAGGCACACGTAGGCACGCAGTCGCTTGGCACCTGACAACCTCTTCTACGTGGTGCGGTGGTTTGGGAGTGCTCGTGGCTGACGGGGTTTTGGGGCCGCCTGAAACTTCTGTCATTCTTTGCCTTGCGCTGAGAGACGTCCCCGAAGCCAAGTGCTAAATCTCAGCTCCTCATGCGCAACGGCCGAGATCGGCCCACTGGCCCGGCGCCTCTGAAGCAGGCGCAGCTGCCGACGCTCGGCCATTGCCTAGACGGTGCTCAAAGGCGTGCCGGAAGTCTGGGACCAGAATCTTGGTTGCTGTTGGTTTCCGTCGACAAAGAGTGTCACTTGTTTGTGATGGTCCAACGGAAAATCCCCACTGCTTCCCAAAAGATTAAAGTCCAACCAAATCCCCATAGAGAAAGAGCGCCAAGGTTCTTAAAAGCCGGGGATGAAACCGTGTCCACCACAATACCGAGAGCTGGTTTGGGACATCAGGCGAAGGGCGTCGCACGTCTTCCCCACCCCTAAGTGGCTGCTTCTAGAGCTCCATCAAGCACACAGAAGACATGGGCCATGATGTTTCCGAACTCAGTTCACCGGTCGCTATTAAGTGGGTCAACGCCCAAAAATGGATGGGAACAATTAGCCATTGAAAACTGGCAACTTAATTCTGCGAGCATGATCTGTTGAGAATACATCTCCGGCATCTCCACCAATCACTTCTTCTATCCAAGTCGTTTGGCTTTGGAATGGACGAAATCCTGCACCACACATAAGACACGCTGGGATGATGATTCCCCTGTAAATAACAGCAAGCAATGGTTTCCCATAGTTTTAAGGTGGTTCAGGATTTTGTCCATCCACAGTATCTTCTCCCACACGGGCCCGTAAATCGAACCCTTCGGCTTCCTTATGCCGTTAGGGGGAATAAACCGAGACAGTCACTTTTCAAGGGCTTGATGCCGTTGCCATGTTTCTCAAACCCAATCCCTTTCCCCTGGTTTTCCGTAAAGAAGGAAATCCAGAAATCAGAGGGAAGTTCAAGCCCAATTCTTTCAGTTGCATGCTGCAAGAAAAAGCCCTGCAAAACCCCACCCCCCCCGCACCTCGAGGGCGTCCTCGGCCCAGGGCCTGCGATCTTCGAGGGACCCCAAGCCCAAGTGGGGGGGCAAAGGGAAACGACCCCTTTCCGGCTTTTGGGCCGGACTTGTTGTAGTCTCCACGGCACGGCGTCAGTACGAACCGCCGCAACTTATATAGTAGCGTCGCGCTACTCCATGCCATCGCCTCTGACTTTGTGCGTAAACTCCCAACAGTCCAAACAAACGCGCCCAGGCAAAGCTGGCAGCGTGGCAAGAAATGTAATGCATTTTTTTCAATGGCGCCTTGTTAAAGGGCAATCCCACAATGTGACACAGCTCCGGGAAATCATGGCGCCCAACTTGTTCAGAGATCAACTTTGACTAAGGCACGCCCTGAGGGAATGTCACTCCCGCAACTGCTCCTCGTACGGAAATCCTACCTTTGGGGCTGGCATTTCGCACCAAGCAGACGAATGAAAGGGATTCCGATCGGCCAGATCCTGATGACCTTGTAGAGTTTGCGATGCGGGGCTCGGAGTTCCGGTATGTCCACCTATACTGTGCTGAAAAGACTAAGCATCAACTCCAGTCCGCACACCAATATTATTACTTTATCATGTGTGTGAAAGGGTTATGTTGCCTGGGCTAGAGTTCCCTCATTGCGATCAAGCGAGCAAGCAAGCAAGCAAGCAAGCCAGCCAGCCAGCCAGCAAGCAAGGGAAGCAATGCACCACAATGACATGCTCAATGCTTCTCGACAAGACCAGCGCGATCCCCCATTCTAGAACAGTGCGGGGTCTTTTGACAGCTTTAATACCCTCATGGGGTTGAGGAAAGTGGCGCAAGCATTGTGGATTCAACCAGGAAATGAAAGCGGGGCACACATACCTTTGTCGCAAAGCAGGACATGTCCCAACCACGTGCCAGCCCCAGCTCCGCGCCTCGTCCGCGCAAGACACTGCGTTAATGACCTGAGCGCAAGGTGGAAATAGGGGACCCCTAAAATGCTGGAGTTGTTGCATTGGTTTCCCTTGTTTTCGTCCACGGTTGTGGGAAATATTTTCTGAGTCCATTTAGGGTGGGTTTACACCGGCCACCCAACAGTTGCGCTTCTTGAAAATCAAAGCGATTGCAACCGTTTCCCACTAGAATCCTTCAGGAAGAGACCTACGGCGTTGCGCGCAGTCATTTTTGGACCCCGGAAACCTTTTATTACTCTTAATCTCTAAAGCATTAATTCACCGTCCCACGCTGGCCACACAAAACGCACATATTAATTCGATCCGCGACTGACCCGATAGTGTCTTTGTAAAACCGCCAAGCATCAACTTTGTCTGTCGCGGCTGGGTTTGGGGTATGGGTGTGGGTTTGGGGTGAATCTAGGTGCTTCAGTTGCCTGCGTTAAGTGGCGCAATCCTTGTTCTTCAGACTGCCCCCTTCAGGGAAAGCTCTGGCTTTGAATTGTCCCATCTGTGAGAGCTTCAGCTTTGGATGAATCTTTGGACCACTGGGCTGTCCTCAAATCCCCTGCTAATAGTTTAACTTTTCGTGGGTTGAATGAAAACCCTCACTAAAACCCTGAAATCCAAAAAGCCAAAAAAACCTAAGGGAATGGCTGGCAACCGCCAAGTGGAGACCTCTTTCTTTAGTTCCGTTGCTTTGTTTCGGGGAGGTTGAGTGGGTCCATTCGCAGCTCACAAGCCATCGAAAAGCATGCAAAGGGTCGTAGCTGCTTAGCTGACAGAATGACTCGACGAAGTTGCCCTAAATGTGTGAGAGCCGCAATGCGATTGTTTTCTCCCTAAGAGTGCGAGCGCCACGTGTTGCGCGTTTCGGATGTAAAATCAAGGCGCCTGCGGAGAGTGCGATTCCAAGCGGCAATAGATAACTTGCATCTGCTTGACTCTTGTAGATGGAATGGACTTAGCGATGATTCACCAACCTGGGTAAGCCCGCCTTACCAGTAATGGAGAACCAACTCAGCATGTATTTGCGGGAGCCCCCAATTTGAAGACACTACCAGTGTACCTGTTCAAATATAGCTGCCAACTCCACCCAAAGTCCATTTATGGCCCCCGGTATGTGCCTGAGAAGACGCTAGGAAAAGAGCCGACAGTTCTTTCCTCAATGAAATGGATGTGTCAAAATAGTGGATCCCCGAAAATGGTGGGTCCTTCTTTTGGTTCCCTCTAAACCAGCCTGAAAAGGGTACCCGAGCCTCAAACAACACCCAAATTGGTTTGTCTAAAATAGGGGACCCTCTGGCTTTCCTTTGGTTTTCCTGTTCAATCAGGTGGGTTTGGATTGGTGGTGAACCCTGATTCTTGTAGAGGGCAAATGGAAACCCCTCCTGAACCACCAAACCACCAAACCAAACCACCAGTTGTGGGGAAGCTGATTAAAGGACGTACCCGAGCCGCAAAGCAGAACCCCGCCCAAATGGGAACTGGTTTGGCCGCCCGGCTGTGGGCTCAGATTCAGCAGATCCCCCAAGCGGCGCCAAAGCTGCTCCAGCAGTGCCCGGTCGCCCTGTGAAGCGACCCGTGCCAAGCCACAGCGACCCACTTGAGATGGGGGGGCTCCTTGGCCATTGTCATTTTGGGCAGTTGTCAAAATCGGAGGACCCAAAAAATGGTGCAGTTGGGCCCTGGACACACACACCTTGTGGGTGACCGCGGATTGGTAAACCCTACAGCCCGACGAAGTCATACAGGGTGTCCCCAAAAAGTGATCCCCTCCCAAATTGGGAACACCCCTGTGATGAAAAAGTGTGTGTGTGTGTGTGTGTGTGTGTGTGTGTGTGTGTGTGTGAATGTGTGTGTGAATGTGTGTGTGTGTGTGAATGTGTGTGTGTGTGAATGTGTGTGTGTGTGAATGTGTGTGTGTGTGAATGTGTGTGTGTGTGAATGTGTGTGTGTGTGTGAATGTGTGTGTGTGTGAATGTGTGTGTGTGAATGTGTGTGTGTGAATGTGTGTGTGTGTGTGTGTGAATGTGTGTGTGTGTGTGTGTGTGTGTGTGTGTGTGTGTGTGTGTGTGTGTGTGTGTGTGTGTGTGTGTGTGTGTGTGTGTGTGTGTGTGTGTGGGTGGCTGCGTGCGTGCGTGCGTGCGTGCGTGCGTGCGTGCGTGCGTGCGTGCGTGCGTGCGTGCGTGCGTGCGTGCGTGCGTGCGTGCGTGCGTGCGTGCGTGCGTGCGTGCGAGCGTGCGTGCGTGCGTGCGTGCGAGCGTGCGTGCGTGCGTGCGTGCGTGCGTG